>OZ038318.1:12366792-12439292 GCA_964035775.1 Osedax frankpressi
CCTCTCTTATAGCTTCTTAACCCTTACTAACCTCTCTTATAGCTTCTTAAGCCTTACTAACCTCTCTTATACCCTCTTAACCCTTACTAACCTCCCTTATAGATTCTTAACCCTTACTAACATCTCTTATAGCTTCTTAACCCTTGCTAACCTCTCTTATAGATTCTTAACTCTTACTAACCTATCTTATACCCTCTTAACATTAACTAACCTACCTTATAGCCTCTTAATCTTTACTCCCACCATCTCCATTAACCACTAGTAAACTGCACTAACCTCATTATCTCCGACTAACCCCATTAACATTTACTAATCCCATTAACACCCACTGACCCCATTATCTCCCATTAACCCCCGCGTACCCCATTAATACATACTAACACCATTATCTCTCACTAATCCCCAGTAACCCCATTATCGTCCACTAACCCCCATTAATCCCATTAATTACCACTAACCCCCATTAACCCCACTAACCCCATTATCTCCCACTAAGCCCATTAACACCCACTAACCCCATTATCCCTTATTAACCCCATTAACACCCAATAATCCCATTATCCCACCATATCAGATACTCAGTCTTATGTTTTAAACTTCCATGGACGAGTCACTCAAGCTTCTGTTAAGAATTTCCAGATAGTTCACGATAATGATGGTGAGTTCAGGTCAAGTTCTTGACCACTAGCCTCAATAATAATATAACTGTGTTGGGTGTGCGATCTTTATTATTCTAATCCTAAACTTCCTTGCCCTCCTATTAACAATATTTCCTACGTCTTCCCTCTAATGACAACCCCGCTTATATCTCCTCATACCCATCGCTGCTATCTCATCCCCTATCTTATCTCCTCTAACCTCACCTCTAACCTCTCCTCTTCCAGTCGACTACATTGTAATGCAGTTCGGCCGGGTATCAGAAGACATCTTCACTATGGACTTCAACTATCCGATGTGCGCCGTACAAGCCTTTGGGATTGCACTGAGTAGCGTTAGTTACTTTATGAGTACTTTTCATTACTCTAGCTCACCTATTTCGTACCTTATTATTAATTTAAATTCTAATGCTGCCAGAGTAATTTAGTTTAATTTCTAAATGTTTAGCTTGTACTTTAAAGTACTTAGTTTTAAAGTACTATCCATTAATTATATTCACTCTATTTTAAATTACTTATTCTTAATGTACTCTATATTACGTACCTTTACTCTAACTGTATTTTAACTTTCTACTTTCAGTTTGACTCCAAGTTGGCTTGCGAGTGAAGCTTCGTTGCAGACCTACTCCGTCCAATTGTAAATAGACGGTACCATATAGTACCATATAGTACCATATAGTACCATATAGTACCATATAGTACCCGACCATATAGTACCGATGACTGTAATATTGATATTTATTTGTAATCACTCCATTGCTTGGCATAATTATACTTTACATTCCGAAGACAATGAAATCCACCGACAACCTACTAATACGTTACAATAGAGGTATTGTCTTTCCTTTCCAACCATACACAGCATGCATAGCCATACCTTTCTACCCGAAGTCGCATCAAATCTACATTCCTTTGTTACAATAAACTCGTCTTGTAATATGAACCTGATCCTCTTAAGAAACAACAATTCCTCTCTTTTCACATTTGTGTTTCGTTGACATCTGTCACCGTCTTGTGCTTTTATTTTGGAATCAAACGGAAGTCATTTTTATTTACAATTGTCACAGATTTAGAATGAACACTTCAAAAGATTCAGCTTATATATTTACACTTCATTATACACATACACATAAACATTCAGTGAATTGAACTCTGAACTCTGATTTTACTTTGAAATGATCTATAATTCAAGTAAGATGAGAAATATTGTGAGTAGATTTTTATGTTGTGAAAACGTATTCTAAATAAATTGATATCTTAAATAAAAACTGCATTCATTTATTGACGTTGTTACATTTCAATTGTTTCTATTAAATTTCTTTATTAATTACTTAAATTACTTTGTTGAAATTGTATATTATATTTAAAGTTATTAAAAATATCTGAAGTGAAATTTGAATAATCTCCTTTAACATCTGCTATTCTGCATAATTACAGTTAAAGTCATATTTACTAATAAGAATATATTACAAACTAACTTATGACGATTGCTCCACCTAATGGAATAGTTTACTGTGACGTAATGTATGACGCAATGTAAACATGGGATGACTGTCGATAACAAATAATTATTTAAAAAATCTAAAAATAAATGAAGAAGCTTTCAAATAATAAATTCCCTTTCAATTTTTATTAATTTAAATATATGTTTCTATTATATAAATCCTTTCTGTATATCTTCTCATCCAACCGAATGTTATAAAATATCCTTTTTTATATTCGATTTAATTTCTATTATCAATATTTAAATATTTGTATATATACATTATATTTATATATAAACATATTATATATATATATATAATATATATAATATTATTTCTGACTCAAGTAATATGAATTCCAAGAGGTCAAATCTGAACATATATATATCTAAATCTTGTATGACATATTGTTAAATATAAATATATATATATATATATATATAATAAATGTAATATGAACATTTGATTATAATAATAAATTTTTTAATAATTTAGATATTTTATATATTTTATATTTATTTAGAATTCAAAATTCTTATTTTTCCAAAGTTCGATCAATTCAATTCCATCCACAATATAACTTAATTCAGTATCTCTAAATGATTTAGATTAATTGAGTTTGATATCAATTAAGTCATAGGGTATTATAATTTAATATAATTATATTAAATTAGTTTATTAAATTGTGTAACACAAATATTTCTATTAGCATAATCATATTGAATTATATAACATAGTATCAACTATATAATATAACCTAATAATACATTGGTCTCCCTTGCATGACCATGGAAGGTGACCCATGTAATGGCATAATAGGTGAATGCATAGTCATAGACGGAGATTGTCTAGGCATCATTTGGGGCGGGGCTTGCATAATCATAGACGGAGATTGTCTAGGCATCATTTGGGGCGGGGCTTGCATAATCATAGACGGAGATTGTCTAGGCATCATTTGGGGCGGGGCATGCATAACCATAGACGGAGATTGTCTAGGCATCATTTGGGGCGGGGCTTGCATAACCATAGACGGAGAGTGGCAAGGCATCATTTGGGGAGGGGCTTGCATAATCATAGACGGAGATTGTTGGGACATCATCATGGGCGGTTGGGAAGGAAGCGGGGGTTGCATAACTTGCATCATCGGCTGGGGGTAAACGTCCCTCGATGGTGACATAGAATAATCATAGGGATCGGGAGAATAGATCTGTTGAGGTCTGGAATACATTTGTTGAGGGACCATTGGAATTTCATAGATCTCCGAGGGACCGAGTGGTGGCCGATATTGCGCAATACTGCTCATTCCCATTGATTGCATCATTCTTTGACTGCGCCTTGCGTGTGTATTATTATAATTAGAATTTTTATTGATTGTATCACGGTTTTTATTTAAATAATGATTTAATACATCTCGGGTCATTATATATTTTAAATATTATAAATATTAATAATCGTACGATGTGAATTACGTAACTACTATTGTGGACTAACGGTTTTTTACTTCTGCAACAGCAGATAACGATCAACAGTAGTACAACCAACGCACAAACTACTATTATAGGAATCTTATACTTAATGAAAAGTACTTTAATCGACTCTACAATTCAGAGGAGATATATGAATTAGAAATCAATATAGACAATTGTCATATTCTTAACCGGAAATAATAAACGTATGGGTTGGTTTTACATGGCATATATAACATTATATTACTAATTATACGAATGTAATGTTAAGTATATAAGACATTTCGTGTTATATGTTATTTTATAAGTATTAAATTTTATTATATAATAAATGAATTAAATATAACCATCAAGTATTAATTTTTCTAATAAAAATATGAGTATTGTTATTAGTTAATATCGTATAACGTTTGTATTATTAAATTCATATCAATATAATGTATATGCTATTAATATTATATATATACATACAAATACTTATAATAATAAATTATATATAAAAATTTCATATTTGAACTATTTCAACAATTAATAAAATTTGTTTTTAAAACGATTGTGTAATATGATTATGTAATATTATATATTATTTAACCTTTTATTTTCGTAGTTTCTGAAACAATAGAAATCATTATAACCTTTAGTGTAGTCGTGCGTTCATTCTATTCTAGATCTCTAGTAATACTAAACTAATTTTGTATATTATATACCATTCTAATAATCTATCCAATATATTATTATATAATACTCAATATTTATATATATTTATATACTTGTAAATACGACGTTTATATATTGCGCATGTTACATAAAAATCTATTTTTATAATATATAAAAATCTATTTTTATAATATATAAAAATATTTCTAAAAATATTAAAATTATCCAATTATTATATTAATATAATAAATATAATAGGTATAACGATAATAATATTTAAAAACTAAAAGTATATAACTAAAAATATATATATATATATATATATGTGTGTGTGTGTGTGTGTGTGTATGTGTGTATGTGTGTATGTCTGTGTGTGAGTGTGTGTTTTAGACTCTTATATCCTCACAGGAAATGTAGTTCACGAAGAGGTGAAATCCTGAGCAGGTAGTTAAAGTAGATTTGAAACTCTATACTAATGGATTAATAAAGGATATGCAAACCAATTATAGTACTGCCTTAGCATCGTAATGAAAACATCAAGAAGATGGGTACGAGAACAAAACTATTACAATTAAATCCATTAAATATAAACTAAACATAATTTAATTTGTATTGTTTTATCTTTTATTCCCCTTGACAAAAAATCTCCTAATTTGTTACAGATGAAACACACCTCGCCAGGTCAAATATTTTAATATCTTTTTTTACATTTTATCAATTTTAAATTCAATTTTAAACCCAATAAATTCATAATAATTATATTAATTTAAAGTTAGTTTATAAAATTCTAATATAATTAATAATTTACTAATATAATTTTAATAATTCATTTTAAAGTTAATATAGTCTAGGTTTTGTTGATGCATATTATAGTTATATTAAAAATCGATGCCATTTAAAATACTGGATAAGAATAGATCATTGTAAACATTGTTGTCCTATAAATTAAGAAGTGTAATACCATTTCATTATACACAATACAAGTTCGCGTTCTTATGTTAATAAATTAGTATTAGCTAAACTAAATTATATTCGCTATACAAAACACAACTATAATAATCATACGTATACAATAATGTAGTATTTTATATAATATATAGATTATGTAACTATATATTATAGTTTATTATATATGTAAATTTCATATTTGAACTATTATTACAATTGATACAATTTGTTTTAAAACGATTATGTAATATTATATATTATTTAACCCTCGATCGTTATAGTTCCCTGTAACTCTAAACATGATAAGTATACCATTAGTTTATAGGTCGTAAGTTAATTATATTCTAGATATCTAGTAATATTCGACTATGTGTACATCTATATAACACTTCTACTAGTTTGGAATAATTGAAAGAAATTGACAAATATATGTAATTGGCAGAGTTTTGACTTTGATGTGAGGTAATTATGTTATCTACAATATCTTATTTAGTTATAAACTATGTCCGATAAGTATTTGTTAGTTTTTTATGAACACGTCTTTTTATTATTTTGGAAATTATTTAGAATTAGACTATCGGAATATAATTTGATGGTAAGTCTAGAGCTAAGGTTTATTTATTGAAGGTGGGGTGATAGTTAAACGTTAAAAGATTATCATTATCATTATAAATATTATTATCCTATGATCTAAGAAGTGTACAGTATATGCTTCATAATCAGAAAATATTCATAATACAAGTTCTCGTTCTTATGTTAATAAATTAGTATTTTCTAAGCTAAATTATATTCGCTATACAAAGCACAACTATAATAATCATACGTATACAATAACGTTGTATTTTATATAATATATAGATTATGTAACTATACATTATAGTTTATATAATAAAAATACTTTAATTTCAATATAATAATTAATATACTGTTTTATATATGTAAATTTCATATTTGAACTATTATTACAATTGATACAATTTGTTTTAAAACGATTATGTAATATTATATATTATTTAACCTTCGGTCGTTGTAGTTTTCGGTAACTCTAAACAGTATAAGTAAACCATTAGTTTATAGGTCGTAAGTTAATTATATTCTAGATCTCTAGTAATATTCGACTATGTGTACATCTATATAACACTTCTACTAGTTTGGAATAATTGAAAGAAATTTACAAATATATGTAATTGGCAGAGTTTTGACTTTCATGTGAGGTAATTATGTTATCTACAATATCTTATTTAGTTATAAACTATGTCCGATAAGTATTTGTTAGTTTTTTTATGAACACGTCTTTTTATTATTTTGGAAATTATTTAGAATTAGACTATCGGAATATAATTTGATGGTAAGTCTAGAGCTAAGGTTTATTTATTGAAGGTGGGGTGATAGTTACCCGTTAAAAGATTATCATCATGAGCCGATGGTAAAAATCGCGCGAAACGCCCTAAAATTAACGGGCGCTTAAAAAAACTCTATAGGGGTAGGAAAGAAAATCTCGATTTTAAAAAATTGCGTTCTTACTCGAAAATGTCTTTGGATTCGAAAATTCTAGGTATTGCATAATCGTCGCCACTTCTTTGCATTATGAGTAAATCTGCCAAAAGTTTCTAAATTACGAAATACCGAACGAATTTTTGGTTAATCGAATAATCGATGTATACATATCGCGGGGAAAACATTCGAGTATTTCCGGGATCGATTTCGTAGTTGCCGTTTATTTTAAAAGTATCGGATATATTATTAGCGTATTCGACGCTAATCGATACTCGAAAGATGGCGCGGAATTAAATAAGTTTTAATATTATTGTTTTAAACGGTCACCCGTCAATCAACGTATTCCCAACGATTTCTTAATAACGAAGAAATTATTAGATAGTAGATTTATAAAAAATTTCGATACGTAAATATTCTATTATACGCCGAATATATATATATATTCTCGGTCTAACGAATTCCTGACGTTAAATTGTAATATTCCGCGTTTGGACATCGAATTTTATACTCGATATCGGTAATTCTATTTATTCTATTATTGTATAGGTAAAATTTAGAATTTCACAATTCGACTCGCTAAATTTTAAAAGTGTATACCTTACCGTATAAGCCTTTATATTATACCTATGACGAGCTAAGTGAATCTGACCCGAAGCGTGTAGAATATATAAACTATACCAACTCCGATAGAATATAAATTAAGTAGTCTAAATTACGGTTTTCGAATAAAATTCGGATTTTTATCATTTTTGCCCCCGACATATACCTCAAAGACCTAAAACCTCCCCGAGCCGAGCATAAATATAATAGCGTCTAAAAAAGTTTGAAAAATCGAATATTAGTATAATAAATTGAGCATTCGAAATTTTCTATAGCCTCGATATTACACCGGCTACGACTTAGGATCCCTATATTTTAAGATTTAGTTTCGATTAGTACGTTAATACCGATCCCATTAGGCGCGCGTAGCCTATTCTAAGAGCTATTATATACGAGCTATTATATATCGTACTCCAGAAATTATCGGTTATTTATACGTGCGTTAATTACTAGAAAGTATATCGGCGATTACTCTCGACCGGGTGAATATTATTAAAATCCGAATACGGATTCGGAATCCTCGTACCAAAATTTATAAGATAGCAATTGCGCATTATTAAATTTATCGAATTATAAAATAAAAGTATAAAATGTCCGCAAACGAGTATAATTAAAATGTTAATTATTTGAAAAAATAATTGTATTTGGAAATTTCAAATTTTCCATAATACGGCGTATGTAAATCTTATTATCGATCTAGGTCAATTGATCTAGCATCGCGATGACTCATTTAATGCATCGGATGTATAATATAGATACGTACCAGGTACGTCGTACCTATCTCGATATAGGCCTATACGTATATACCATATATAGTTAGTATACATATTTATATATATATATATATATATTCATATACATAGATATGCATATTTATATATTATATAGTTATAATATAGCTTATATTTTATGTAAAGCTTTATATAGCTTAATATATAAATATATATTGTATTTATACATATTTATATACGTATATAAATAAGTAAACTAACTCGAAAATTATATTGTAGAGTTATATAACTATATATTGTATAATTTTATATATAGATTTATATAGCTTTGCATAGCTTTATATAAAAAAATATTATTATAGCATTCTATTAAGATTCGAAATTACAACACGTGTTTTAAAATATGTACATGATTTAATGTACCCGTTGGTTTCTCGGCAATTAAAGTCGACTCGAATGAGATTAATAAAAATTAATAATGGAATCGGAATCCATACCTCGAAATCTATAAAATGTACATTTTCATAATCCATAAAGTGAATATTTCTATTCAAAACAATTCATATTGAAAATTAATACCTGCCCGTCAATTTTAAAAATGTCTCAGCTCACCTCGGCTCTCGCGCTCGATTTCTCGACCAATATTTAATATTTACCTTAGGAATTTAAGATAGATAATTGATAAAGCTACAAATACCTCATATATATTTATATTCTATAAATCAGTTTTTAGTGCAATAAATTTTTAGTAAATTTGAAAAATCACTTTTTTCGATTTTACATTTTAATAGCTTATTTTCTGGTATTAATTTAATTAATTTTGAAAATATCTAAATTCTATGTAATAGAAATTGTCTGTATCATTCTATTAGTTCGATATTAGATTTAATATCTTGCGAGATAATCGATGATGGTTTTTTATATATTTTATAAATCGAAAAACAAGAATCTCGAGTAATTCGATAAGTCACGAATTTCGATGAATTACGCAGGGCTCTCAACCTCTATATACGTATATATACGTATATATACGTATATATACGTATATATACGTATATATACGTATATAGGAATGTAAAGGTGATATCATACTAGATTAAACTTGAATATGAATTTATATGTATTTATTGAATAATACTGATATATCTTATAATTGGGTATATGGGCTGCACTGTGTTATACTACTATGGTATAACTACCAGTATCCATATCTTATGAACTACATAGGTTGCAGAAAAGTTTTCAGAAATCGAAATTCGAGTCTCGAGTAAATCTATGAGTCACGCATTTCGATGAATCACTCCTCGCTCTCATTCTCTATATACGTATACATGAAGGTATAGGCCATACTATAGTAGCGTAAACTTGAATATAAATTTAAATTGATGTATTCTTTAGGCTATATCACGATAATAGTATATATTAACTTCACTATAATGCAATACTATAACAATTACTCACAGCATATATGATATATGATTTCGGTATTGAGTTTGGTTTTGGATTTGGTTGTGTGGTTTTATTTAATAAATTAATATAAATTTGATGCCAGGTTATGTTCATATAACTATAATTATAATGTTTGGGTTTATGTTTTTGGTTCGGATTCGGTTTTGGAATTAGTTTTATGTTTATATTTGGGTTTTAGGTTTTGAGTTTGTGTTTGGGTTTGGTTCTGTGTATTTTTTTGTATAAATTAAATAAATATAATATATTTATTTATGTTCATATACTCTAATTATAGTATTTGTAGTTTGCGTTTGGACTTGTGTTTTTTTTTAAATATATTAAAATAAATTAGATGACATGTTATATGTATACACTATAAGTATACAGTTTGGGTTTATGTTTTGAGTTTAGATTCGGGTTTGGTTTAGTTTTGGGTTTGTGTTTGAAAAAAAAATTTAATAAATCTAATGCCAGGTTTCTATAATTATAATGTTTGTATTTAGATTTGGGTTTAGGTTTGGTTTATGTTTGGATTTGATTATAGATTCAGGTTTAGTTTTGACAAAATTGTGCTGCTATACATTAACACTAAAGATCAAAGTATGGCTACCCAACTACACTAATTTATTAAATATATATTGGTTAATGTGTTATATATACTATATATTATACGATGCAGTGGTTTCTATATGTGTATGAGTATAGTTCTGAGTGGGTTTTTTTTTAAAATAAATTTAAACAAATTTGATGCTAGAGTATGTTATTATCCACTGATTTGTAATATATTTAAATATAAATCTATATACATTTATATATACATAACATATTCGATATCGATAATTGCGAATAAAATGCACTAACATATTATGGCATCAAATTTTTAATAATTTTTTAATATATTTTTATTATTTATTTAATTTTTTATGAATTTCTGTCAGCAATGCCATCCAATTAAAATAATTAAAATACTTAAAATTATTAATATTTATCTCTACACTTTATATATATTGCCATCGGCAATAACTTGCGCTTGTAGTTTATATAATAAAAATACTTTAATTTCAATATAATAATTAATATACTGTTTTATATATGTAAATTTCATATTTGAACTATTATTACAATTGATGCAATTTGTTTTAAAACGATTATATAATATTATATATTATTTAACCTTCGGTCGTTGTAGTTTTCGGTAACACTAAATATTATAAGTAAACCATTAGTTTATAGGTCGTAAGTTAATTATATTCTAGATCTCTAGTAATATTCGACTATGTGTACATCTATATAACACTTCTACTAGTTTGGAATAATTGAAAGAAATTTACAAATATATGTAATTGGCAGAGTTTTCACTTTCATGTGAGGTAATTATGTTATCTACAATATCTTATTTAGTTATAAACTATGTCCGATAAGTATTTGTTAGTTTTTTATGAACACGTCTTTATATTATTTTGGAAATTATTTAGAATTAGACTATCGGAATATAATTTGATGGTAAGTCTAGAGCTAAGGTTTATTTATTGAAGGTGGGGTGATAGTTACTCGTTAAAAGATTATCATTATCATTATAAATATTGTTATCCTATTATCTAAGAAGTGTAATACAGTATATGCTTCATTATCAGAAAATATTCATAATCCAAGTTCTCGTTCTTATGTTAATAAATTAATATTTGCTAAACTAAATTATATTCGTTATACAAAACACAACTATAATAATCATACGTATACAATAATGTAGTATTTTATATAATACTATATATTATAGTTTATATAATAAAAATACTTTAATTTCAATATAATAATTAGTATACTGTTTTATATATGTAAATATCATATTTGAACTAGTAATTGATACAATTTGTTTTAAAACGATTATGTAATATTATATATTATTTAACTTTTGGTCGTTGTAGTTTTCGGTAACCCTAAATATTATAAGTATACCATTAGTTTATAGGTCGTAAGTTAATTATATTCTATATCTCTAGTAATATTCGACTATGTGTACATCTATATAACACTTCTACTAGTTTGGAATAATTGAAAGAAATTTACAAATATATGTAATTGGCAGAGTTTTGACTTTGATGTGAGGTAATTATGTTATCTACAATATCTTATTTAGTTATAAACTATGTCCGATAAGTATTTGTTAGTTTTTTATGAACACGTCTTTTTATTATTTTGGAAATTATTTAGAATTAGACTATCGGAATATAATTTGATGGTAAGTCTAGAGCTAAGGTTTATTTATTGAAGGTGGGGTGATAGTTAAACGTTTTAAAAAGTACATATATTTATATTTATATATATATATATATATATATATATATATATATATTACTTAAGTTAAAATAAAATATCTATATACTTGAAACGTATAATATATATAAAGTTAATAATATTTAAATTATTCATTTTTATTAATATTTAACATTAAAAAATAAAAACCTGTTGTCGTAGTACTTCTTACTATAGCGGAGTTCATTTCACTTTTAGTTTGCCCCTAAATAAAGTAATATAATTATAATTAACTTAATAATTAAATTATTCAAAAATTATAGAGTTTTACAGAAATTTACATATATTATTATAACAATATATATTTATTTTGACAGTATGATATATTATTTATAATAGTATTATAGTAATACTATTCTTGTATTATATAACTTAATACCAGAGATAATATAAGCACCATGGCTAATGTATTATTCAGATTTCATTTGTTATATATACATAAAGAGTATACTGTATACTTTATAATTATATAATATATATAAATTATATATGTATACTATTTTACACGTTATAATAGTTTTATTGTGGGTTTCCACTTAAAATTACCAAATATTTAAAAGACAATTCAATGTTAATTACATATAATTATTAAATATTATTAAGTAATATTTATATCTTTTTTTTTGGATCAAATTAGCTTCAATAATTATTAGTAATTCATAAATTAAAATATCCTAAAACTATTATATTTGTTACATGATATATGTTATTTAAGTATCATATAATTATAATATGAATTAGAATTATAGTTTATATCATTTAATATTAAGCCTAGTCTGCCTGCATATGTGTATATAATTCATGTATTCCATATACTCAAACATATACATATTTTCACGTATAACACATTTTATATTAAAATAAAAACTTGAAATATATAATTAATTATTATCATTATTTTTATATATAAGATACATGTGGTGCAATTTAATATAATACATGTTATACGTTGTATATTTAGCTTATTTATGTGTGAAAATGTGGTCATTAGGATCTCACAACATTCATAACACCGAACATCTCGTATAAATTCGAAGTCAAATAAATGTGTATTCATTTATAATTATATTTATTTTGTTTTTTTTATAGATTTTATAGTTTCAATATAATTTCAAATAATGATATTCAATATATTTACTGATATTCTTACTATCATGATACTGGTTTATAATATATTTACTTTAGTCGGCATAATTGCCACTATTATGAGTTTTCATAGCATTTAACAATACATTGTATAATTTAATGTAGAATTATTTCAGAACATAGATACATTAATGCTTCTCGTTTGGTTCATTAATACATATATTACTCATTGTTGTCAATTGATTAAAATATATATCTAGTTTATAATAAATTTACATTCTTAAATAATAATTTAATCACTTACAATTACAATTATAATTAATCGCTTAATTTAATTAAAGTTAGACTATTTTAGTGTCACTGACTATATGTATTACTCATATGTACCCTTACTTTTATAGCCTATGTAGCTAATGTAATGCTAGATATAATTAAATAAATTAAAATTCATAGATTATGATACTTATGTGTATAATTTATAATTTAAAAATTATCAATAAAATCTTAATACAAATTTGTAAGAAATCTATTAAATTATCTATCGGATTTAAAACTATAATAATCTTATTAAATAGAGAAGCCTAGTTATTTATATCCCAGTACATTCATAGTGTTATTGTAGATATACCTTATTATCAGTATAGGATACTAAATATAAAGCATCTGTACGTTAGGTACTGTATACTTAAGTTTTTTATTTTGGTTTTCAAGGATAAACTGCGAAAGAAATAAGAGATTATAATTTTAGTTTACATTTCTTATCTACCCAGTATTTAAATTAATCAAATGTATCGCAATGTAACAAATTATAAAGTTAAAAAATACTTTAGTTAAATAGTTAATTATTAATTATATCTAGAGTGAAAAACACGAAAAATAAAGTTACTTAACAAAAAATGATTTGCTGAATTATTTGTTACTTTAATCTTATTAGAATATATCGATAACAATTTATCTAGTTAAATGATTTCTTATTAATATTAATATCTGCTTCGTAATCAGTACGTGTATATATAATATTCAATATACAATACTATTAATATTATATATTATAGTACATCGTAGTCGTTGTAGATTATTTACTCTCTCATGTATTTTTGTAATAATTGGAAATATATATTTATGATTATATTGCTATATATACGATAAAGCTATAGATGCACGATAAATGTACATTTTAATAAATTAAATGTAATTTATTTAATTTGTTATTTAAATATTAAATAATTATAATTAAAATATTCATGAGATATATACTATGATGAATGACCATGTTAGAAACTAATACATCTCTAACACATTAATTATACATATATAAAATATATGGGAGATTCTTTAATTTTTATTCAATTTAGAATTTTAGATTTATGGTAAATATTTTATAAATTTTTACAATTATCAAGATTAATTATAGAAAAATAATTTTAAATAATTTTAAATAATTTTAAATAATTTTAAATAAATAATATGCGAAATTAATTTGTATTTAATAATTACATAAACATATTCAAATTATATAATAATATATATTATAATAATGTAATTTATTATAACAACATATGTTAAATGCATATATTGAAAAATACATGCATGACATATGAGGTTTGAACTTGTTAGCATAAAAACAAAATTAGTAGTTAAATGAATTCATGCTTAAGATGTATTAGGATGAATTAGCCATTAGGACAAATAATCATTTTTTATAAATTGCATTTTTTTATTTTACAATTTATTGTTTATTATATAATATAAATTATTATGATTTTAAAATTACAAAATTACTATTTAAATTATATTACATAGCATAATATATTAATATATCGTATCTTTTATATATGTATACTTTATTAATTAATAAAGTAGTATTATATATTTTATAAAGGTACGATATATTAACATAGTGTGTACTATATAATATTTATATAAGTAATAATATTGTATATAATATGTATAAAGATTGTTTATAATGTTCGTCATATTAATAATATTTTTCTTCATAAATAATATATTAGTTAGTCAACAGCAAGGCTGACATAGGCAAATTCAACGAAATTTTCATAATTCTACATTAAAATTATCCTATTTTTCAATAAATATAATACACAATATTATTATAATGAACAAAATTATATCTGAAAATGTTCAATTATTAGGTGAAATATTCGAAGTATATCATTGCAGTTTGACATATATAATGTATTCAATTAATATAATATGGTATTGAATATAATATAATATTATTTAAATGCTTTTACATTACTTAAATTATCTATACATTATATATATATATTAACTTTTGTTTGCTGTTCTTTTTAGCTATAATAAAAATAAAAGTTTATATTTTATTAAATTGTTATTTAATTATTTTAAAATTATGTCAATTAAAAGAAAAATATTAAATTAAAATCAATTATTTATTATTATATACCTTCATAAAACTTGCATTTTCACCATGAATAATAGTAACTAATAAACTAAGAAATGCCAAAATACTGGCAATATGTTGTATATATGATTCTAGTGTTTTCCCGTAATATTTAAGCTCATATCCTAGAAACCACAAGAGAGCTCTCGATAATCTCACCTTTCTTTTTCATAGAAAAGAACTACAGTTCGTTCCTAGTGTCATATTTATATGTAATATTGGCCAACTAGAATACTGGAATATGATGGAATACTTCGAGGTAGATAGTACATGAAAGTTTACCGTGATCATGCTACTAGATAATATAATGCATACGAATATGTATATAGAGATACATATCAAATAGATATATATATATATATATATATATATATATATATATATATATATATATATATACACTATATATACACTATAGTGCACCTATAGATGTTATAGACCCGGCGTTGCCCGCTATTCCATTTAATATTTTATACAATCTTAATACTAAGTTACATATATCGTATTTTTTAATATGCAAATATACAAAATCTAGCTCAGTCGAAGTCATTATAGAATTAGTTTATAAATTACAAAAATAGAACTATCCAGGAACTGCTGATACCAGGTAATAGATGTAATTTATTGAATTAATTTGGATATATATATATTTAATTTTATATATCGTAATATGCAAATACAAAAATTGAGCTATCTTATTCCCGGTTATGCATTGTAATGTTATTTTAGAGATAGTTATGAATTACAAAAACTAAATATCGTGGAACCTATTATACCTGGTATGCAATTTTATTTGTTGATTTAGATTGGATATATTATATTAAACGGTATATTTTGAGGTAGCATTTATGGTTTAATTATAATCGATATATTAGTTTTCAATATTTCTATTATAAGAATACTATTTATATTTAACGTTATAGTTTACTGTCGAATGTGTCGTTTAGTTATAGTTGATATATTTGTTTTCAATATTCTTATAATTACAATATTAATAATTACATTATACGTGATATTAGCCATACACATTAAAGTATCATAATCATTTATAATAGTTAGCGGTATTGTAATCATTTATAATTATCGGTATGATTAGAGCGGTACATTATGGTATATTAATCGTTACATGTTTTATTTTATTGTGAATAATACTATCGGTAGATGGATGGATGAATGGGTGGATGGATGAATGTATGAATGGATGTATGGATGAATGGATGGATGGTGGGATAGATGTATGTATGGATGGATGTATGGATGGATGTATGGATGGATATATGGATTTATGGATGGATAGAAGGATGTATGGATGTATTGACATTGTGCTCTCCATCTGCGCTGATGTTCTATGACTACTCCGATCACATATGTATCTGCCCGAATTTCAGAGTCCTCTAACTGATTTGATATTATCATTTAATTTATTTATAATATTTTTTTTACTCTCTTTAAAACACAAATGAGAATATAATTATTTGTTATTTTATGTATAAATAAACTAAAATTCAATTCAATGGATGGATGGATGAATGGATCAGTCGATATTTTTCTCTCGTAGAGTGTGGACGTCTTTTCTATAAATAGATCACCGTTATTCTTATATATAATTAACTATACAATTTTACAATATCAAAATAATTCCGTATTTTTCAATTATGAATTGTATTGTATGTAAAGAACAGGAGACAACTTTATCAATAAGATGCACTGGATGCAATGCTATATTGCATTATATATGCTTACAAGCTTATGGAGCGACAACATCAGGATGGAATAAAATGAAACCCTCAAAAATAGGTATGGAAATAATGAATGGCGGGTATTTTCCTTTCGTGAGTAAGAAATGTATTGTTGTAACTAAAAATAGATGCTCCGATATGGAAACAGATAGTGTAAATAATTTAATTAAAAGTGATATTATTAATTCAATAGATACTAAATTAGAAAATATTAATAGTAATATGAACAAATTATTATTAAATACAACTACTTATAAAACATATTCAGAAGCTATCACTAACTCATTAGATACTATTAGTTTAGGAATCAATAACATTGATAGTCGTAATAAAAATATTATAGCAAATAATAAGGAAATCAAAACTAATCACACTAATGATGATATGAGAAAATCAGATCCTGTTAATACATCAACTGAAGATAAGAATAATGAATATAAACTAGTAATTAGAAATATAGAAAAAATAAACTGTAATATAAATTATATAAATAATATTCTAAAGTACCTGGATTTATCAACCCAGATTATTTCTAATATTGAATTTGGAAATAAAACAGTTTTTCTATTATTTACATCATTATTCAACAAAAGACTTTTTATGGCACGTAGAATAAATTTAATTAATTCTAATTTTAATAAATTACTTATACTTCCTTTTTTTTATCAAAACAAATTATTAAATATGGTAAAATACTTTATCATTCAACTAAATCCAATTTAGTTAATGAGAAAAAATGTGTTTTTAATTATAAATCTAACATATATGAATTACGATCAATAATAAATAATAAAATACATTGGTATGAAAAACCGATTTATATTTCTGATTCTGTAGAAAAACAATTCAATGAATCGTATGATAAATTAATTTTGTCTTTATTGAATACTAATAAAAATAATAATAAAAATAATAATAATAATAATCATAATAATCGATATACTAATAGCAGATATGTACAAAATAATAGCGTATCTAATACAAATACACAAAATCAATGATTAGCTATAGCATTGTGCAATGCAAGATCATTACGGAACATGTTGATTACATTACGTAATATATTATTGAACATGATATTGACTTACTTACAATTACAGAAACATGGTTTACAGATACTGAACAAGATATCATCAATGACATAACCTTTAACTCTGTAATATACACATGCTATATATGTGACAGGATACCATCTACATTTGGTGGAGGCGTAGCGATATTTTTAAAAAATAATATTACTAGATTCAAATAAACATATTATATTAACAAATTGCCAATCTTTATTTTTAAAAATTAAGATAAACCATTTATCGATATTTGATATTCTCTTAGTTTATAGACCACCCTCTACTCCTACACAATTATTTACTAGTGAACTAACTCATATTCTAACACAAATACCATTAAAAAATTAATTATATTAGGTGATTTTAATTATCATTACGACGAAAATAAATATCCTCATAATAGTTTTAAACAAACAATAGAAATCCTTTCACTTAAACAACATATTACTTTCACAACTCATATACATGGTCATATAATAGATATAGTTTTAACATCTATAAACATTCAAATTTATATATCTGAAATTACAAGGAGTGACTTATAACTGATCACTATATGATTAAATTAATATAAATATTAAGAAAAATGTACCTATAGTAAAGTTAATAAAATATAGATCAATTAATAAAATAAACATTAAAGATTTCATAGATAATATATTATCTTCACTAGAAGGTAATATACTTTAATCGCTATTGCTAAATGATTGCCTAACATCTACTTTAGACAAATTTTCTCCTATAAAAAGATTAAATGTAACATACCATGCCTATTCTCCATGGTATAATAATGAACTTGAAGCTATGAAGAGAAAATTAAGAGATTTGAAAAAATATATAATAAAACCAATTCCGAATTTAACTAAAATAATTTTAATACAATTCGCAAACAATATAGACAATTATTAAATCATACTAAGACTTGATTTATTAAAGATAAAATAAACTCATATGGGAAAAATACTAACAAAATATATTCATTAATTAACAGACTTTCAAATAATTATAGTCCAACAAGCTATCCAACATACACGATTGAATTACTACCAAATATATTCGCCAACTTTTTTGATGATAAAATAAAAAATATAGTACAATCAATTAATGATATAAAACATAAATTTCCAATATACATTATACCACTTTACAATACTGCTAAATCGTACTTTCTAAACTTTAAGTCCCCTTCATCGTATGAAATATCAATACTAGTTAAAATATGTAAATTATCCTACCCTCATAACGATTCATTACCTAAACAACTTACCGACTTAATAAAACCCACTCTCACAGAACTTTATCAATCCATAATATCACAATCTATGCATACTTCTATTGTTCCAACATCCCTTAAATATGCCATAATTACTCCCCTACTAAAAAACAGTAATTTAGATAATAAATTATTAAAAAACTACTGTCCTATTTCCAAACTTCCTTTTCTATTAAAAATATTCGAAAGAGTCATTAGTAAACAAATCATTAAATATTTATCAGAAAATGAACTATATCCTATAAATCAAAGTGCATATCGCAAAAATCATTGTACAGAAACTACAATAGTATCTATATTTGATAATATATATAATGCGATATATAAGGGAAATAAGGTTCAACTTGTGTTATTAGATATGTCAGCAGCATTTGATACTATCTCTCATAAGATTTTATTAGATAGATTAGAGGAAATAGGTATAGCTGATAATACACTAGACTTACTGAAATCTTATATTACAAATGGGACTTATCGAACATTGATAAATGATATACAATCAGACGAATTCCAACTAAAATATGGAGTTCCACAAGGTTCCATACTTGGACCATTATTATTTTTAATTTATTTACGTCCATTATCTCTAACACAAAATAAATTTCCGATATATTTAATTGATAATTTAATTGTTGAACCTTCTAAAACCATACAATGTCTGGGTGTCATTATAGACGAACATATGCTATTAGATAACCACTTACGATTTACTGCTAAAAAAACATTTTATTATTTTAGTCAAAAATATAAGAAAATTAATGTCATTTAATAATTTTAAAATGATCTCTCAGTCTTATATTATATCGCTATATATTATGGTATAACTAAATATAAAATAAATTATAAAGATCGTATATTAAGAATTATAGTAAGAATGATATATGGTTTTAAGCGAAAATACCATAATAGTATTACCGAATGTTTAACATCACTAGGATGGCTTGAAATGAGAAATTATTCAGCGTATAGAATACTATGTTTAACTTATACTGCCCTAAACGCTAAACAGCCGCGCTACCTTTATGATATTATTAAACTAAAGGAAAATACCCGCCGATTAAGATCTAGTAACAGTTTGCTACTATCAAATCAAAAATTTAATCATGATACTTATGGTAAAAGAAGATTTAGTGTTTTAGCGCCAGTTTTATGGAACAACCTTCCTCTACATTTGCGAAGATGTAATTCCATAAAAACATTTAAGAAGGCAGTGAAAAATTATTTACTATGCTTAACATGAGCTCTTGGATTGGTCTTGTGCTCTGCATCTGCGCGGATGTTCTATGACTACTCCGATCACATATGTATCTGCCCGAATGTCAGAGTCCTCTAACTTACTTTATTTTATCATTTAATTCACTTATGATATTATTTTACTCTCTTTAAAACACAAATTAGAACATAACTATTTGTTATTTTGTGTATAAATAATATTTTAAATTCAATTCATTTCAATGGGTGGATGGATTGATAGATTGATGGATAGATGGATGGTTGGATGGATGAACCATGTGTGATGCTATTTTAAAATATATTCTATTATTTAAATGTTCTCATCAAATTAATAATTTTATACTCAATTTTATATTTAAAAATATATATTGTCAATAATATATTATATAGTTATTATTAATTATGTTATTATAATTAATAATTGTATCCTCGTGGATACTTATTATTATATAATAATATTTTATAAGCGATATTTCAATAATATCGCAATATATTGAACTCAATATCGATATCGGTTAATGACAAGAAAGAGACAGACGAACTATAGGACATAGAATTTAGAACTTTTTAAAATTACGTAAATTAATACCCGAAAATTGGGTTAAAAAATAAAAAAATAATATTAATACATAAATAATATTGTATTCATTTATTTGTATTGATAATTATGCAGTTGATTCTAGGGATATTTCAATTATTCTTAATTATTATCTAAACAACTCTTGAATATTAATTATTTGTACAATCAACAAATGTTTTTCTTTTTTATGTGAATTTCTCGAATGAAATAAAATGTCTTCAGATAATATTTGAAGAATTCTGACATATCCTTAGATTCTACATGTTGCCGACTAATCCTTATTTTCTATGGATTATATTTTATTTAAAATTTCTTCCTCTAACTTTAGTTTTTTTCCCTTACCAAGCTTTCTAAATTTCTCATCGAATCTGTAGACATTTTATAAATAGGATATACATTTGTCAACATAGCGTTTAAACAGTAACACCTGTTATCATTATTAAAATAATCTACTGGACTCCTTAATATACCAGAACATTCTGATTCGGAGATTAGCGTTGATTCTGATAGTGAGATCATGTTGCCTCTTCTTCTACAGTACTAAGTTCCTGCACCTCATTCTCTATAAATAATTAATTCATTAAATATAATTTATTATTAAAGTGCGATTACTACAGATTATCATAATATACTTATTATATACAGACTCTCTGAAATATTAGAAATATCGGAAGAAATAGTTGGTCGTTTCTATAGTTTCGTTAATAAATTTCATGTCTATTTTATATATTGATAAGTTTGATATAACATTAAAAGTACATACAATACTTTATAATATTTACAATATATGGGTAGTATATAAAAATAATGAAACCATAATATAAATAATTTTATATATGAAATCATACTAGTTATATACTAAATTAGTTGTATATTTATAATTGTATATCAAACTGAATCTAAAATATCTTGTATATCAAACTGAATCTAAAATAGCTTGTATATCAAACTGAATCCAAAATATCTTATATATCAAACTAAATCTAAAATATCTTATATATCAAACTGAATCTAAAATATCTTGTATATCAAACTGAATCTAAAATATCTTGTATATCAAACTGAATCTAAAATATCTTGTATATCAAACTAAATCTAAAATATCTTGTATATCAAACTGAATCTAAAATATCTTGTATATCAAACTGAATCCAAAATATCTTATATATCAAACTAAATCTAAAATATCTTATATATCAAACTGAATCTAAAATATCTTGTATATCAAACTGAATCTAAAATATCTTGTATATCAAACTGAATCCAAAATATCTTATATATCAAACTAAATCTAAAATATCTTATATATCAAACTGAATCTAAAATATCTTGTATATCAAACTGAATCTAAAATATCTTGTATATCAAAATGAATCTAAAATATCTTGTATATCAAACTAAATCTAAAATATCTTGTATATCAAACTGAATCTAAAATATCTTGTATATCAAACTGAATCTAAAATATCTTGTATATCAAACTGAATCTAAAATATCTTGTATATCAAACTGAATCTAAAATATCTTGTATATCAAACTGAATCTAAAATATATTGTATATTAAACTGAATCTAAAATATCTTGTATATCAAACTGAATTTTAAAATATCTTGTATATCAAACTGAATCTGAAATATCTTGTTTATCAAACTGAATCTAAAATATTTTGTATATTCGTCAAATCATCCTATTATTGCCGCTCAGAATCTTCTACTCCATTTATATTTTTTCTTGATCGAACTTGTCTTTATTATATTAAATCTTTAATTTGTTATGATATTCTCCAATACTTTTCCACTTTGTTTCAACCCACACTTTGTTTCAACCACATTTTCTATAAGGAAACATAATATTTTAATTAACTACTTTGGTTTGATTAATTATAGATTTAGTTATAAATTAATGGTTAAATTAGGGATATTATTCTAGAAATATATGAAATGTGTATCTATATTAAACTAATTTTATAATAATATCAATAGTATATTTATATAATCTATTTAAATAATATTTTCTTAACTATTTATTGATTTAATTTATGCTAAATAATATTAAATTATGTTATATAATATATGACATTTATATTTATAATAATATAATGCATATAATTAACAATTTAAGTACAAATTCATTATTATTGGGAATTATCATATATGATATATCATAATACTTATATTATTTATAATAATTTCTAAATTAATTATTAAATAAAGTATAATTATTATATATTAAATATTCTAATAATCAGTAATTAATTAATTATCAGTAATGAATAAACCTGTAACATTCATTTCATTCGCTATATGATCAATATATGTTGTCCTCTGTATTATATTACTATATAACATATATCCTACATTCCTTATAGACATATGTATTCGAATGAGTTGAATACATTTTCCTAAGTATATAATTTTATATGATGATTTTAAATTAAATATATATATTATATTAATCAATTAAATAATTTTAATTAAATAATAAATGTATCACATGGGAAGGTGAAAGTTCATTATACAAGCGTTTTACGCTTGTAAATTGAACATATTCTATGCCAGGGGAAAAATTAAATACGGCTTAATTTCAATCTTGTTTGTCTTTTTTGACTGATAATTTAGAAATCATAAGTCGTAGCACCTACCCGTATCTACCTGGACGTAATTTTCGTAAATTTAGTAGTAATATCGAATATTTAGAAAATTTCGAATACTTATTTATTATAATAATATTCGATTTTTTGACGCAATTTTATTTATCCTTAGCCCGGGGTCAGAGTTAGGAGGAAAAAATCAGAAAAATCAGAATTTTAGTATAAAAACTTATTTTAGAATACTTAATTTGTTAATATATATTCTACAGTATGTCAGACTGTACAGTTTATATATTCGATATGCTTTGGGTTAGATCTCATCGCTCATCAATGGCATAATATTGAATCGAGATGTATATAGTAGTATGTACACTTTTTATTTTTCGAGTTGAATAGAGAAATTCGAAATTTTACATAGCTAATAATGGCATAAGAGAATAATAAATAATGGCATAAGAGAATAATAAATAATGGCATACTGAGAATATAGATATTAAATACAATCTAAATATAATCTAAATACAAATAGAATATATATATATATATATATATATATATATATATATATATATATTAAAGTATATATAAACATAATAGAGGGTTATATAATTTAATTTTAAGTATGGCATTTTTTTATAAATCTATTATATTATAATTTCTTCGATAATAAGAAATCGTTGGGAATACGTTGATTGAAGGATGGGGGTTAAATACATAGATTTCTATAGAAATCTTTGGTAAATAAAAATCTATAATTAAATACAATAATAATAAAACTGATTTAATTCGGCATTGGGTATTATCGTGTGCAATTTGGCATGCTATGCAATTTGGCACATATCATTGATTGCGAGATTATTTCAACTTTCAAAAACTACAATATAAATGATCTTGAAGATTATTTCAATGAGATTATTTCAACTTTCAAAAACTACATTATAAATGATCTTGAAAGTTAATGAAATTATTTTATGACGATGTAATAATATATATATAATTAATATGTACTGTTTAAAGGTTAAAATAAGATAGAGGTACTTAAAATATTGTCATGCCTACTTAATAAAATAATTTCTAATTTCAATATCCATGCTGTCAATATATAGATTTCTATGGTAAATAGAAATATGTGTCAATTAGTTGAAAATAGACACGCCCAGTGGACGACGCCCACTGGGCGTCCCCAGAAATACATACATATTATTGTATACTTTTAGTAATATAAATAATTACTTTACTAAAATAGTTCTTAATATAATGTACTACTGAATATATCTAATTATTTTTTAATTAGAGAGACATAAGTATATACTTCACTGCTCTAGGTACTTGCTAATATAATATACTATCTATTTTTTTAAATTTAAAATGTATTTAATTGTAAATTTAATTTAAAATGTATTAATACGAGTAGAATATTGAATACTATATCTCCAAAGTAATATATATGTCATAAACTATTGAAAGTAAAAGTAGTTAATTGATTAGTTTACTCGAATTTATTAAATATCAATTGTTATATTAATATCATACATGTTATACATATTTAAATATAATTCACAATCTATAAAATGATAAATAATTTTATAAAGTTAATTTATTAAATATATGTTTTCTTGTCGTCTATATGTAGTATAACATACTGTTTCAATATTTTCGATGCTGACTGTTGAATATCGATAATCAAATTGAAATTTAAAAATGGAGCTTAAAATAATTTTATAATTTCTATTAGAAAATGTTAAAATTATAATTGGATAAACTTAGATATTATTATTATATTATAATATATATATATATATATATATATATATATATATAATTCTGGTAACCTCATAATCACAAATTCCACAATTGAGTGAATATTGTTGTATATAGTATGTTTCATACTTTATTATAAAGTCTTTGTTCAGAATACTGTGTAGGTACATTCTAGTTATATAAAAAAATGTATAGTATTTATTATTGCCTATATAATAATTTATCTAAATAAACTATACAAATTAATGAATACATTTAATGAATAACTTAATAACTTACTTGTAAATAACTTACTAATATTAGTTTACTCAGTTTTTTAAGAATTGTTCTTTAAAAGACAAAATGTCAATAATTTAAACACAATTGCCCTTGAGCATCAGCATATATCAATACACAATGAAATACAATCAATTTAATAAAAATGTACTAAATATAATATTTAAACTATTTTAATATATCTAATATTATTCTGGGTAGACAAAATAATATAATTGAAAGATGAAATAGAAAATAAAATTGAATTGAATTTTCAATTTCTTCATCAACTTCCTTAACCTTAACCTTAACCTTCCTTAATTTCCATATATATGTGACAACAATTCTGACCTTAATACATGTATCTTAGTGAATATCTATAGATATTCATATATATATATATATATATATATATATATATAAATAAATGTATATATATATATATATATATAAATATATATATATATATATATATATATATATATATATATATCGAGTATTTAGTTTACTATGCAATATAGAAAGTATACAAATTTGAATATAAACAAAATAGGTAAGCTAAATAATAATTACTTTTGTTTTTGATGAAGAAATTATCATTAGATCTTAATAATTTATTATTAATAATTTATTATTCTTCTAGTATTAGATTTTTGATTTAGTAAAGTGTTACTTGAAAATGTATCATTTAATAAAACATAATGAATTTCATTAACTAACTCGAAACTAATGATAATTAATTCTACTTATAAAAATATACAATAAATTAATGGCAATACAAATTATGTAAAAAATCTACAAATGTAATAATTTAAATTTCAAATTAATCACGCCTATAAATACGCCTATTAAAAAAATGAAATCATAATATTTAATATTAATTAAAAAATATATTATGATAAATAATTATTAATAACATTATTTGTAATAATTGTAGTATTATAATGTGTTTTTATATAATTTTATATAAATTTATATAATTTTATATAAAAGTGTATTTTCAATGAAAATAGATAATAATTTTATACCACAGGAAGTGTGCCAAATTGCATAGCTTGTCAAATTACACATGGCACTAAATAGGACATATATTTCTATTTACCTAGATAGCGAATGTAAATAAAAACTGCGAGCGATAGTGGACGAAATGGCCTACATCTTGGATGACTATTATTTTAAATTTTTATATTTTTTATAACTTCTCAATATTAAAAGTTATTATGCCAAGCTGTAGCGCTTCCTTTTGTAAACATACTCAATATAAACACCCAGAAGGAGTAACATTACACTAGTTAGCAAATATATAATTTATATATAATTATATTCTATTATAGTTTACTTTAATATTAAAAGTATACATATTTAACGTAACATTTATAATATACTAGACATTTATAAATCCATTTTAGTTATATTTTAAGTATATTTATAATTTAGATTATTAATAGATATTATACTATCATTATTAAGCTATATTCTATTATATATGGAAGTTATTATTATTTAATACATTAATGTTTTAATTATTGATATATCAATTAAATAATGAACAACTATTTTATTTTATGTAAACATATTATTCATTTGCATATATAAAATGGTTTATATATATATAGATTTAACAAGAATGAAACATTAAAAAAGAAATGGATAATAAACATGAAGCGGTTAGAGAAAGACAGTAAAACAAAGTTTTTTGTAGAGTAGCAAAAATGTGTACTTCACATTTCGTAGAAGAATATTTATATATGTGTGGAAAATAAATTACTTTAAGAGATGGTGCGATACCACCAATTTGTATAAAATCACAAGTTAACATATAAGGTTTACATACCAGTAATGTTTGTTTTGATATTTCAATATTATTTTTTGTCTCAAGAAATTATTTATCAAAGTAATACTTATATAATTTATAGACTCAAAAAAGGAAACCTCCAATATCAAGATATACTGATTTAGCTTATGATACTGAGATACCTCAAAAGAATGTGTGTATTAAGCCTACACATTTGGAATTTTTTGTCATGATCATGGTTATGCAATATTGATTTGGCACTGGTTGACTATGAAAAGTGCAAAAAAGTAGTCACAAACAAATCAAAGGAAATCAAAATCTCCAAATAAAGGTAATAATTGATTTATTAAGATAATTATTTTTTTATTATTGTGTATAGAATGTTGTCAGATAAAATGGGAAACAATTAGAATTGAAACACTGCAATCTATAACTGAGGATCTAAGGAATACACATTTGATAATAAATACAGCAGAAATGATTGAAAGCAATTTACTTAAACTGTTTGACCTTAATTATATTTTTATATATTATTATAGGTATACCAAAAAGTATCCTTAATAGAATAATTAAGGGACAAGGAAATACTAATAAATGTTGTGAATAACTAAGAATTTTTGCCAATACAATTCACCACCACCATTCGCCGGATATGTTGATATCGGGGTAGATTCCTGTTAGGAGATACATTTATATTATTAATAGCAACATTTATGCAAAAGTATAGTTTATAAGATATCATTATTATTATTAGCAGGTTTAAAGGATGATGAATATATGGCAAAGGAAGCACTGGTTATAATGGTAGTAAATCTGACATCTTCGTGGAAAATACGAATTGCAAATTTTATGATCGCAGGTAATTTAAAAAATTATATTTACAAAACTGTATTCAAAATTAATTTATTAATGATATGCAGGTTTATCTGGTGAAGCACTGGTTCAGAAAAAGATAATTTAGTACAACAAGCTATTCTAAAGCTGCACGATAAAAATGTAGAAGTTCTTATTGTAACATGTGATGGACCAGAAAGTCATATTTCAATGATAAAAGAACTTGGAGGAAATATGGGCTTTCCACAACTAAATCCATTTTTCGAACATCCAGAGACCAATTATAATATTGCTCTCCTATTAAATCCTTGTCATATGTTGAAGTTAATTAGAGGAGCCCTGTTTACATATAAAGACATCAAAAATGGAAAAGGTTTAATAATTAACATAATAAACTATAATCTAATTTATAATACAATATCAAACATTATAGGGCAAATGATAAGCTGGAAATATTTTGATTTACTACATCAGTATCAAAAGGAAAATGGATAAATCTTGCAAATAAATTAACTGAGTAGCATATTAATTGTAAATCACAAGTTATGAAGGTACACTATTATATATGAATTAAATATAATTAACCCTTTTACCCTCGATGTCTTACTTCGTCTTATCGCAAAGTAATCGGAACGGATCGCAAATCAATTAAATACTTAATTACTTAAAATAAATTATTAAATTATATTAAAAGGGTTAATATAATTCCAAAATATACATTTTATAGATAACAATCTAATGTATCATATTATATTAAAATAACAAACAGTTTATATGTTAATTTATTTAAATATTTAACCATATATTAACCATATATAAACCAAATAAATATATTTTCAAATACAAAATGTATATTAAATTCAGATTGAAATTGATTACATTCGTGTAATATATGATGATTGCCTTATTTATTATTACATAATATACATGATATATGTATATGTATATGTTATAACTATATTAAAATTGTTATCTCAATTAATAATGTGATATAACAAATAATTGTATTCATACTAATACTAAACGAAATTTTAATTTACTTATATAATATGGCCGACGGTGCTTCCACCTACGCTCGCTAATTTCTGTATAGTTAAATGGGACATTCGCTATCTAGGTAAATAGAAATCTATGAGATAGGCTGTGAAACATGCTACATTATTTACAAATAATGTTATGAAGTCATTGGCTAGATAGGCTGTGAACTGTGTTACATTGTTTACAAATAATTTTATTTTTATCATTTTCTTGTCTTTGAGGTTCATACATGGTTGATTATTAAACATAGCTATTACATTGATATCAATAGAACCTCTACTAGTTACCGATGTAAATAGAAAAATATGTGGAAAATGCATATTTATTTTCAATATAATATTTTTTCATACCATATAGAATAAACTTGAAATAACTAACTATACTAGATATATTAAAAGTTAATGTCATATATTAGTTAAAATTTATATTTTGAATTTAGCTATAACTAGAATTTTAGAATATATGGTAAAACTATAGTTTTCCAAAACTTATTTAAAAATAAAAATAAGGGGAAATGTATATTTTTAGTGTATTATATTTGTTATATTCTATATATATAATAATTCGTAAATCGTGTATGATAATATAATTATTACATATAAAATATATGATTATTCAATATTATAATATATAATTATTAAATTATTTGAATTGTATATTAAAATTTGACACTTTATATTAACGCGAAGTTTAAATTATTTATAAATATTCGTAAAATATATTTAATTTACATTTCTATATATCTGCATACAATAAGTACACGGTAAGTGATTTATATATAAAAACTAATCATTTATTTGAAACTGAAGTGTAATTAATAAATAAATATTTTAATATTATATTTTGATCCTATTAGCCAATATTATCAAATTAAGTTAATTTTAGATTTTAATTATTCATATATGGTGTATTTTTAAATATAGGTACATAAACTTTATTATAAATAATATAATTACTTCTATTAACTAGTATGTATTTAATAAATAAATATAACAATACTATTTATCATTAATTATTATTATTTAAATAATATATACTAATATTATTACCAATATATGCGAATGTGAATATAAAATAAAAAATACTTTACACGGATCGGATTGAAATCAGCCGACAGATCAGCTAAAATCATGGCAATCTCCTTGGACTTTGTTTGAATTGGACATTAGTAATGATTCAGTACTCTATATAATATATAAGATAGTATGACACATTTTAATTTCGTAAACCGTTATTCATAGAATTAGCGAAATCGCCGAACATAATATGTTCGAAATTTAAATTGTTATATCTATATCATTATTTGATGGTTTTTCTGAATTTGAATTTTAAAATTATTTATTTATAAATGTATACAATGAAACTAAAATATGTCACACGAAACGATCCACTATCCACAATAACCCATTTTGCACATTGCAGAGGATCAAATGATATATGATTTAATTGTGTTTGAGTTTTTAAAATAATTAATATGACATTTTTTGTTTTGCTATTATTTATGAATTTATCGTTATAATAATTATCATTAATTGAAGTATTATAGAAATACATTATTGGAATTTACGAAAAATAAATTTATATAAAATTCTAATTAATAAAATTATAATTATAATATATAAAATATTAATATATAATTGATATTAGTATTATTAGACTAAATAGTTTACTTTTGTAATTAATATATTTATTTAAATTTCATAAAATCCTGAGAACAGTGATTTACGAATCACACTTTGACGTATATTAAAATAAATTACATATTATTAATTTTCTTTATATAAATATTGTATCAATGTTGTATAATTAGTTTACATATTTATTAACATATAAAAAAAATTAAATTTACAATTTACTATTTATAAACAAAAGTATCCGTATTCAAATTCATTTTCATTTATTTCTATTTCGTAATAATTGTATTAGTTTTCATTATAAATGTAATATATATATAATTATTATTCAAAATAAAAATAATAATATATGAAATAAATTGATATTATTAATTATTTACAAATATATTTATCTTTATCGACTAACCGATGACTATTATTGTATGAATCTACATTTCTAGTAGAATACCATCTGTTGGGGAGTTGCCATTTGTATTATCATAGAAGGAGACTGTCTAGGCATCATCATTCCTTGAGGAGCAGCTTGTATGACCATAGAAGGAGACTGTCTAGGCATCATCATTCCTTGAGGAGCAGCTTGCATGATCATAGAAGGAGATGATCCTAGTAATCCCATAGGCTGACACATCTGGTCCTGCATTATCATTTGCTGTCCCATATTATCTTGCCCGTACATATATTGATTGTTTACATCTTGCATCACCATTTGCTGTTGTCCAGGATCTTGGTACTGATTATTCATTTCATATTGTTGTTGTTGTTGTTGCTGGTGATATGGTTGTTGTTGTTGTTGTTGTTGTTGTTGTTGTTGTTCTGGATACATTGTTGATAATGTCTGATTTTGTTGATACGTTTGGTTATCAATTTTGTTATTGCCAATGTTATCTCTATTCTGTGTATCACTAATAATAAGGTAAATCATTAATATTAAATAATAAATATGTGATTATTTAATCTTTTATATACAAACTATCATTACAATTGATGTATGTGAATATATTTATCAAATAGTTAATTAAATAAAATTCGGAGGTTGAATATAAAATTATTAATTAATAATGAAGATCAGAAATCCATAAGAAATTATTTGACTTGTTCGCTTGCTTAAAAGATATATATAAATAAATTTGGTAATATATCAGCTTGGTAAGTATTTAATGTTTAGTAGGTTTCTTAGAATGAATACATTACTTCTAAATATTATTTTAAATATCTCATAATATACAAAATAAACTTAAAAATATGTTCAAATTATATCGTAAATAATGATGGATATATGTCTAATACATATTATAGATAACAAATAATTGTAAAATAATATCTATCAATATGATTGTCAAAAATTTGCATTAGAGAATAGAGAATATATATGTAATATATATATATATATATATATATGTAAATTACTATTAGTATTAACTTTTTTTTCGTAAGAATCTTTAAAAATATTATTATAAATAATAATATCAAGATTATAGCATAACTCACACCCGCTATAATATAGATATTTTCATCTAAAAATATTGAAATTATAATTTAATATTGTAGTTGAATATTTATATATATATATATATATAGTTATATATAGTTATATATAGATTAATCGATTAGAATTTATAATAAAAAAGCAAAATTATATAATAAAATATTAATACAAAAATAAATCACGAAAGTATTCATAATTCATATTTTATTGGCATTATTTTATTTAACTATCATTTTTGTTGTTGTCATCTTATTAATATTTATTGTAATATATATATTTTTATATTATTCAACTTTCCCTCTAATTATCAAGTTTGTCTTATGAGAGTTGACCAAATTGTAATCCATTCATCTACCGTCTATCATAAATTAAAATGAATTTTATTCTATCATTATCATTTGTATTATTATTACTATTGTATACTCATCAAAATACAAAAAATTATTATTGTTTATTGTTCTCGTATATATATTAAATTAGTGATTACATTTCAATTTCGTACACATGTTCACATGAATATAAACCTCGTAATCAGAATATTAAAATCTAGTAAATCGACTACATAGCCCCGTACACCAATGTGTCAAAATAATGTGTTTAACACCTATACATTGTTCACGAGTTTAACACCTTTGATATAATATCTGTCATTTATAACTACTAATATTATATTATAGTATAGAAATTGCTAATAAACGATAAATAGATCATATTGGAGATTAATATTATATTACAATTTAAATAATTTAAATTATTTTTATAAGTGGAAAACTCTTGTACAATGTAACGTGTTTAACAACTATATATGTGTCACGAGTTTAACACCTTCGATATAAAATCCCTTATTTATAATTACTAAGAATATATTATAGTATAATAAATTCGTTACAAATTTAAATAATATATATATTTAGTTATTAATATAAGAATATCCATCTAAAATCATATTTATAATAGGGAATTTTTTTATTTCATACGCCATAATTCTAGGAACGAGTATTTATTCTTTGTATTAAAAACGTGATTAAAAACAACAACAATTTTGTTTTGTTAAAGATTTTAATTATTAATTTAATCGATTTAATCATGGAGTTAGAATTTAATATATTATATTAGAGATATATAGAAATAATATATGATATTATATCATTTTAAAACAATATATTATTTATCATAATATTTTATAATTTATAAAGAATTTGTAATACAAATATAAAACATTACAATTTCTCAAAATTATTTTTAAAATATGAGTCATGTGTTGTCATGTCTTTATACGCACACTTAGATTAATACTAGTGATTGATACTTCTAATATGTGATGTAAATAAAACCAAAAATATAGTTTTGAAAAAGTTCCAGATTAATTTGGTAGGTTTTTGATATATTTTTGAAAATGAATTATTGGTCCAAATTTGGATACAATTAAAATTAAATTATTAAAATATTAAATATATCTATAATAAAATATATGGATCACGTAAGGAATATGATTCGGAGAAAAACCGCACAAGTTAGTTATGCCAACTTATTACCAGATTAGAATTTCTTACTTTGTATGCATAATTTTAATATGAGTCACTATATTTGCGATAATTATTAATATATTAATATTTATTTTTAGTTTTTTTATTTAAATATAATTATTTATTTTTATATGTGCAAATATTATTTTTATGATTAAGTTTATGAAATACGTGAATTGAAAACACAAGTATAGAAGGTCACCAAAAAGCACCTTAAAAACTATAATAATGTATTAAATATGATATATACAACATTAATATACAGTGAAGAAATGTCCTATCATATATTGTATATGATCGAGTCACCTTCCATACTTGTGATTTCATGTATTTCATATACTCAATCATACGAATAATAATAACATATATAAGAATAATAATGAAGTTGTTTTTAAGTTCTAAAATATGTAAATTGTGTATTCTTTATTTATTGTACAGTTATTAAATATATTTCATGGAAAAATACAACATCGTTGATTTTTAAAAATTTAATAATTATAATATGATCTAAAATATTATTTAATATTTAAAATATTTTCTTCTAGGAGAAAACATTATAACAAATTTTATAAAAAATGTGAAAATTGATTTTAAATCTGGAATGGATTATTATTATTTTGCACAAAAAATATAATTTTGCAATATTTAAAAAATTATTGCTTAGATACTCTTAATTATATTGAAGTTATTCCCATATGTTTAAATTTAGATGGGCTACCATTATATAGTAGTACACCTACTCGAGTTTGGCCATTATTCCTCATAAACAAGTATTTCCAGTAGCAATTACTTTAGGTTCTAGAAAACCAACAAATTTAGATTTTCATTATTGATTCAATATTGGAGATTAAAACTTTAATTACAGATGGCTTATTATATAATAACCAATTATCTTGATATTCCTGACATACATTGTGATGCCCCTGCCAAGTCATTCATAAAACAAACATTACAGTTTAATAGTAAACACGAGTGCGATCAAATCGGTGTAAGAGTAATATTAGATAATGAAAGAATGGTCGTATTACATAACCTTCTCTATATATTACATTACGCAGATATCATAATTTAGAAATAAAATTGATTCTCAGCATCATATAGGTACTACTCCATTGATAGAACTTCCTATAGACATGATTACATTTTTGCTATACATGATTACATTTTAGCGAGCCATTTTCTATTGATTACATGTATTGTGTATTGTTGGGAGTTTTGCGTAAATTAATAAGATTATGGTTAACCAGTTGTCACCAAAATGGGAAAAAATGTAAATCAACACACAGATTTTATAATCTCAAATTGATTTAATTAATGAAAAATTATTATTTATAAATAATCACATTCCAAGAAATGTTGTTAGAAAAACTATTAATATAAGAGATGTGGATAGATGGAAAGCAACATAATTACGTTTATTTTTATTATATATTGGAAAAATTGTATTAAAAAATAATATTCAAAAAAAATTGTATAATCATTTTTTAGTGTTAAATTCTATTGGAATAATTATAATAAATGTATCTACTACTAAACCAATTTCAATTAATAAAGCCAACATTCTTATCAAATATTTTATTAAAAATGGGTTAAATATCTACGGAAATGCATTTGCTTCATACAATGTATACAGCTTACTGCATTTACCTGATGACATTTACCTGTACTTTACATGGTTCTATTGAAAATACCTTTACATTTCTTTTTGTAAATTATTTACATAAATTATAACGGTTTGATAGAGGGGGTAAATTACCTTTAACATAGATGATTAATAAAATTAACCAAGACAATGTTTACAATAGATTAGTAACATTATAGAACCAAATTCATATAATTTAAAGTTGTTCAATAAAATCCTAATAATATATTTTCTTTAAAAAATCAAGTTTTTTGTGAGATTTTGGAAATTATAAATAATGTAAATTATATAGAAAAGTATGTCTTGTTTTTTCTAAAAAATATTAAATTTAATAATGATATAATCAAATTTGATTCAAAAACAATTTTATATTATGATGCAAACAAATTTAATAGCAATATCGAATTTATGACAAAATATATTTAACAAAAATTGCTCTTAATAAAAAAATAATGATAGTAATATACAATTTGTATCTTTATTTCACTTTTAATTAAATATTCTCTGATTAATAAAAACATTATTATTTAATATATTTACACTGTATCAGTATCATTATTAACTCACCAGATTTAACATCCATTAAGATTTATATATTTTATTGTTATATTAAATGAAATAATCCCTACTAATATGCGGTATTTGATTTTATATGCTTAAATCATAATTTTTAATTATGGATTATATTTATTTAACGTTTTAAAATTAACTTAGTTAACGTTAAATTCTTCTTTATATAATATACTTTTTAAAATAATTTAATTTTTATCTTATTAATGAATGTATTATTTAAAAATCTGTAAAAGCAATAATTTGTTATATTTAACACCATTTATAATATTTAGTGTATTTAGATATGCTATTGTAAATTAAGAGATCCAAAGGAAATTAGTGTTGTGCCAGTATCCTGTATATTTAATGCAAATAATGTTACGGGTTAGATCTGCAATAAAGCAAAGCGATATAGACAATCTCATTAAAAAAAGACGGGAGCCAGATAAAGATTACTGGGACAAATTTATAATTTAACCTTTAAAATATAGATTTAGTAAGTTTTATTTTAATGAATTTTTTAATATAAATATTTAATAAACTAAATTTTCACTTGTATTATATATATATATATATATATATATATATATATATATATATATATATATATATTATTTAAATATAATACCTGTCGAAGCGTTAATATCGACATCAGCGGTATAATTGACATCATCGTTAACTGTGACTTCATCTATTAGTGTAAGAATAATAATTAAGAACTCCATCTATCAATTCATTGCATAGTTGATTTAAACTCAAATGTAATAATATGTTTGTTATGTGAGCGATAAATAGCTATAAGTAAATTAGAATGTGAATACAGATAACTTGTGTATAATAATATATATAATTAATTATGAAATAATCTATTCCAGGTCGTATAATGAGTACATTTACGATGCAACCTCTAATTTATTAAGTGTATTAATACTAAAGGTAGTGCATTAAAAATAGAAGGGGGTTACTAAGTTACAACTTATCTTTCAATAACCATAATATTGATCAAAAGGTTTAAAGAAAAGTAATATTCTACTTAGGTTTACGGTTATTTTTTAAAAATAAATTATAGTTTTGAAATTAAATAAGTCAAACTAATTATTCTGCATGTAAAATACTTATATTGATATATACTCTATACTTATATTTCTATATACTTTAAATTTATATTGCTATATACTATAGTATATATATATATACCTATACTGTGGTAGCATGATATATGAGTGATATAGTTATATATGCAATTTAGTTAGTAAGATTTATTAAATGTTATTTAATGTTATAATACAAACAGTGATTAAGTAGTATATAATTAATATAGATTGATAATTAATTAATTAATTAATTAATTAATTGATATTGAGAATTAATATTAATTATATATATATATAGATTGATATAAAATTAATATAGATTAATATGTTTTAGTAGTCATGATATGTCATATAGTATATATTTAGTTTTATTTATTCGTTGCTGAAACAAACATATTGATGATTTGACTGAATATAATAAACTTTTAATAAATTAAATTATTTACTGAATTGTACTATTAAAAAGAAACGAATTCAAATATAATGTAGAATTACAAAAATTGAAAGTACAATTGTACAAACTGAAAGTACAAACTGTTAACAGTTTTGATTACTATATATAAGGATTTGCATTAATTAGTACAATATGCATAATATATCCGTAAACTAGATTTGGGTGATAATTTTACATTCATCCAACTATCTACCTGAAATTTAATATGTAATCATATTAACCATATAGATTCTCTTCCGTTGTGGTCATGGTCAGTATAAATCTTTAGATTATTACAAATTATTATTAATTTTCTTTAAGTTATATTTATTGTATTTTTTACTTTTTATTTATATTTAATTATAAAAATAATTAGCTAAATTTAAAATTAAAATGTTATCGATTTTAATTATTTAGATTATTCTCATAAATAATTAATTAAATTAATTCGTTTCATTTCATTATTGTTATCTATATAATATAAATCATATTCAGATCTTATTTACATTAGCCAAGATCAATTATATATATATATATAACTATTGTTTTATGTATTCTTGATTCTATTCAAATGTCAACTATATTAAAAAAATAATTTAATTAATCTATGCAGATTCTTATAAGATGCATTGTATGTCGTGCTCGTAACATATTATGCTATTTTAGAATATATTTAATTCTATAAATATTCTCTTAAAATAATGTTTTACAATTAGCCCAGCAAACATAATTCGCATGAATTTAACAACTTATATAGGATTGCTAATTATTAGATCAAATGTAAGCCGAATCATGTACGAAAATAACCTGTTGAATTTAATTATTAAATATAGATAGATAAATATATCGATCTTATAATATATAAAACACAATATATATATTATACACAATCAAGATTAAGATAGATCTCATGATATTTATTTACGTAATCTTAAGACTTAGCTTATTCGACAAGTAAAAACATTTTTTTGACATTTAATAGTCAAGAATATTTAAAACTAAAATTTACCTCGGCTAATTTAACCATGTACTTAATATGTTCTATATTATATACAAAACAATAATGAAATTAAACGAACTAATTTAACTAATGATATATGAGAATAATCTAAATAATTAATATCGAGTTTAAACATTTTAATTTAAAAATTTTAAATTTTAAATGAAGCTAATTATTTATATAATTAAATATCAATAAAAAGTAAAAATAAAATAAATATAACTTAAAGAAAATTAATAATAATTTGTAATAATCTAAAGGTTTATAATGACCATGAGCACAACGGAAGAGAATCTATATGGTTAATATGATTACATATTAAATTGCTGGTAGATAGTTGGATGAATGTAAAATTATCACTCAAATCTAGTTTACGGATATATTATGCATGTTGCATTAATTAATGCAAATCCTTATATATAATAATTTAAACGGTTATACTTTCAATAATGCTATACATACGGCAACATATGACCCAAATTAAATATATACTTTTATAACTGTAAATTACAACTATACTATATGAAATATCAAAACTAATAAAACATATTAATCTATATTAATATATATTATTTATCTATATTAATGTAATATTGAACCATATTAATTACCTATAGTAATGGTATATCAATCTATATTAATTATCTATATTAATATGATATCAATATATATTAATTATCTATATTAATATGATATCAATATATATTAATTATATACATTTAATGCTATGCTATTTAATCACAGTTTCAATTTAACTGTTAAATAACATTTAATAAATTTTATTAACTAAATTGCATAAATAAAATCACTCATATAGCTATCATAATATAATTATAGAGTATATATCAATATAAGTATTTTACATGCAGAATAATTAGTTTGACTTATTTAATTTCAAAACTATAATTTATTTTAAAAAATAACCGTAAACCTAAGTAGAATATTACTTTTCTTTAAACCTTTTGATCAAGATTATGGTTATTGAAAGATAAGTTGTAAGTTAATAACCCCCTTCTATTTTTAATGCACTACCTTTAGTATTAATACAATTCACTTAATAAATTAGAGGTTGCATCATAAATGTACCCATTATACGACCTGTAATAGATTATTTCATAATTAAACAAACATATTATTACATTTGAGTTTAAATTAACTATGCAATGGATAAATGTAGATCTTAATTGTTATTCTTACAATAGATGATGATAAAGTTGATGTCACTGCTACCACCTCGGCAGGTTATAATATATATATATATATATATATATATATATATATATATATATAGTAGATTCAATAATTTAATTAATACTCTCTAATGATATAAGTGTAGATCCTATCTAATTATATAGAGGAGAATACTCTATTTAGTTTATTTACTAGATTTTGGGGATTCTGATTACGAGGTTTATATTCATGTGTACGAAAGTGAAATGTAATCACTAATGTAATATATATACGAATACAATGAATATTGATTACTACTTTAATTTATATTGTATTATGATAGAGATATTTACTTTAACTACAATATGTTAAAATATGGTTAAAATAAAAGTACAACAATATGTTATCATAGAAGTCATCATTTCTATTTATTCAATATATATTTATTTAACTTAATAATATTCAATTTATTTATTAATAATATTAATATAATTCTTACATAAACGTATATTAATCGCGGAATTTCTACGAGCATTGCCAGATAATAATCTTTTATATTTTGAAGATTATATAATAGTAATAATATATATACAGATGAGAATAATAACATAAAAATTCATTTTAATTTCTGATAGACGTTAGATGAATGGATTACAATTTGGTCAACTCTCATAAGACACTTGATAATTAGAAGGAAAGTTGAATAATATAAAAATATATATATTACAATAAATATTAATAAGATGACAACAACAAAAACGATAGTTGAATAAAATAATGCCAATAAAATATGAATTATGAATACTCTCGTGATTTATTGAGTTAATAATTATTTTAATTTTATTATTTTAATATAATATATCATTTTTATATTTAATTGTAATTAATCAATCAATATATATATATATATATAGATGTTATAGTCTATAGTCTAATGGTAACTAGTTGACGTCTGAGATGACTTAATGAAGCGTGACTTAATGAAGCGTGACATTAACGCAAGTCGTGTACCAATCATTGTCCATTTCCTATTTGCACGTTAATTCATTAGCCACTAGTCACTTTGAAATCCAACAATACGTGCTCTCTATACGGTTATTGTCTTTATGATTGTTTGTATATTACTAATATCGTGCCATGTGGATTTTTTTAAAGTTAGTGCAATTGAGTAAAACTATCGTAGACTCACTAGTCACTACTCACATCACTACACACTAGAATAACTTTTAGTTCTAGGAACGTGAAGTATGTATGTATTCATTGAGTGAAGATGGGTTGAAGGTCAAACCATTAGACAGGCCGGCGTAAAGAGATGTTAGCTACGTTAAACTAAGTATCTATGATGATGGGGTAGAAGTGCGAGAGTGGTTGGCTATAGCGGAAGAGTGTATCTCAATATCAGGTATTAAGGGCATGGGTTTAATTAATCAGAGCAGGACGAACCATTACAATCCACAGGGAAATGGACTGAGACATAATTATAAATGTATTGAGGACATTAGGAAACAACGAGAAAAGTAAGTTGCCTTTACACCTATCTAAGTTATTACATGCTTATAATATCACCCCGCATTCTCAAAATGGTTATTCGCCATTTATGCTAATGTTCGTAAGAAAGGAACAGTTACCTATCGATAACAGACTAGTAATGAGCGATATTAATACTGGTAATGATTAGGTAAGCAAGAAGAAAGTTGAAACTAAGAGGAAAATGAAGGAAATTAACAAGAAGGTAGTAAATAAGTCGAGTAAGATGCGAACTGATGTGAAGGGTGTGGAATGTGATAAAGAGTGGGAAGCAGGGAATAAAGTGAGGATTTGGAATAGAGTTTTAGGACTTAGAAAGCTGGCAAATGTATGGGGAGATGATGATTACAAGAGAGTTGAGCATAGGATTAATTTGAAATTAGCATAGTAGAGTTCAGAAAATAGAATTTAGATAATGTAGTTTGGAAATGGGGCATATTACTTTTTAGGGTAGGATGCTGTAGTGCATATTGCAATGGTAACTATCTGATGTCTAAGATGACATAATACTTTATTGCACATTGTACGTTATATATAGTTTCACGTAATTATGTGAGAGGAACCGGTGAAGCTTGAATTACCGCAAGTCGTGAACCAATCAGAATCCATCAAGTATTTGTGCGGTGATTCACTAGTCACTTTGAAATCCTACAATACGTGTTGTCTATACGGTTATTGTCTTTATGATTGTTTGTATATTACCACTATCCTATGTCTATATTAATATGTTATCACCCCACGTTAGAGTTTATACTAATAAAGAAATGCAAACTAAGAGAATTTCTCGTACAACATATATATAAATATATATATATATAAATATTCAACTACACTATTAGTATATAATTTCAATATTTATAGATAAAAAGTTATATATTATAGCGGGTGTGAGTTTTACTGTAATCTTGTTATTATTAGTTATAATACTATTAAGAAGGTCTTATTCGAATAAAAGGTTAATAATAATAGTATTCTACATATACACACATATATATATATATATATATATATATATATATATATATTTATATATATATATATATATATATATACATATATATATATATACATACATATATATATATATACTAACACGGACAATTACTGACTAATGATATAAAAAGCATACTAATAAACCCTCGATATAGAAACATCCAATATACTGGATGTATCAATATCAGCTATTTATTTTAACTTGATATTGTTCGTTTTAAATATTATAATTAGGATATGTTATAAAAGATGAGCTATACTACATGAATACCTAGGATTTATATTATTTAATGTCTAATTTAGGTTGTTTTATAAGGTTTATAATTGATCGATGTATATTATCATAATATGTAAAACAAATAAATATTAAGGACATGTAAGATATAGGGAAAGGGACCCATTTTATAAATCTATTGCGATAAAAAGTACTAGCGCTATCAACCTAATTTTTGTGTTACTATATGCAGTATATTTATACGTATAATCAATACGAGAGCTTTTTTACATTAAAGATTTAATATAAATTTAGATTTAGACATATATTTGTTATAATTTTATATATTTTTAAAAGTTACATAAATTACATAATAAATTTAATTACAAACTAAATATAAAATATCTCTCTGTTATTTCAAAGATATATATCCCATACATATATAACAAATATATATATATATAGAAAAAAAATCAAAGAGATTCCTTCTATAACAAAAAAGTAGATATACTTTGGAATACTACACTTGTAAAATAATTATTATGAGAAAAATAGATCTAAATAATTTACAAATAAAATTTTTAAAATGTAGAATAAAATCATGTATATTTATAAGCCTTTTCCGGGCACATGCTCATCTCCTCTTCCCATATACATGTGAATATATATAGAATAATAAAATATAATAAAATTAAACAAGTAAAATGAAACAAATAAAATGAAATTAGTATGTAATTAGATGTTTGTATGATGCGTAGTTGACGGTTTGAATGAGAATATTGAATATTTGAAAATTTATTTCTATTTTTTCAAATTATCTTATTGGCTTTTAGCATCACATGTGTACACTAACCGCAGAATATGAATTATAACAAATAATTCAGTTTTAAAATTTGTTAATTTCATCATATATTTACTAATATTATATTTATATTTCTGATATATTTATAATTTTTCAATGTTGGATTACTTTTAAAATTGCATTTGTATGGTATTTCTAAATTGAATTGAACTCTAAATTTTTTACCAAGTAGTAATTAACATATTAATTTGCGAGACGATCCTATACGTTGCTACTTTGCGATAAGACGAAGTAAGATATCGAGGGTAAAAGGGTAAATATCATAAATATTAAATAATATTTATTTTCAAATATATATATTTTTTTTAATTCCTCAGTGTCGGCACTCCCTTAATACATCCATAATATAATATCGTTTTATTATATGAAGATGGATACATATTTAATATTTTATTTTATGGAGTATTTTTATATTAATATTACATATATAATCTTGATTTTCAAAAAAAATCTATTTATTACAAATTAAAAAATATATATTATTAAGAGACAATTGTTTTCCTTTTCTGAATAGATATATTTTAAATTTTAAAGGAACGCATAATTATCGAAGATAATCATTTTTTTAATTATCATCATTGGTAAATAAATGTAATCTGTCATGATTAATTAAATATTGATTACGACAATGAGATACTATTTAATAAAGCTTTTTTAAACTACAATTTTATAATAAGTTATGTTAGTAAACTAATACAATTACTACATATATATCTTTGTAAATATTAATACACTTAATACCAATTCTAGTATAGTAAATAGTATGTAAAATATATTATTATGTATTATGTATTATGATATTAAATAGTTAACGATATTAAATTAGATTATTAAGATTTTAAAAATTATATTGATATTATTTAAAATGTAATATTTTAATGTATATTATTATAATATATATGATGATAGTATATAAAATAGTATATAGACTATATTATGCTTTATTATTAACTAATAGATAACGATATATAATTATATTACTAACATTGAGAAAAATATATAGATATTATTGAAAATGTATTATATAAATGTATATTATTATTATATGTATTATATAATTTTGTAGTTTTAATCATCATATATTTTTATAATTGTAAATATAATTAATGATATAATATTTCAATTAATTTATTTTGATTCTCTAAAACAAAGGTTTGTACTTATATTTTAATAATATATTTCTCCTAAATGTTATTTTTTAAATATAAAAATTAATTATATATTAAATGTATCACGTATATAAAAGATTTCTCAGTGAAAAACGTAACAATTAGACATACACTTAAATCAATGAATATATAATTGGTTACTTTTAATATGAATCATATTTAGATAAATAATTAAAATAATTTCAAATAATATTTATTATATACGAACATAATATATGTATATTGAATATTATGAAATACGTAAATTTACAACTCATGGAAGCCGATACCGTCAAATATCAGAATAAATAATCTATACTGCTTTTTATACCATAATTATACGATAAGATATTATATTATTTCTTATAATAAAAAGTTAATAATATATTGAACATATATTGTTTCCTATTCCTCCTAGTAATTTACCATACTCTTATATAACATACTTTGAATATATATATAAATAGCTATTTATCAATTTATTAATTGGATCAAAGTTTGTAAAATTCATTATAATAATATTAAATTATTTAAATGATGAATGTAATAAATAAATATGAATAGTGAATTCGTTTTTAATCTTTTCTTAAATTACTAAAATATTAAATATATATTAAATAATTGTCTATCTATTAAATATATTTTGAAATATAAATGTATACTTTATGATTTATTTAATTAATAGAGTTACTATTCAATAATATTATATTAATATTATTTATAATATTAATATCACTTAATTTACAATCGGATATAAAATGGAACTCCCTATTCTAACATTTGGTATTTTAAATTGATTATTAAAATTACACTTTAGAACAATGATGTTTAAATGGTTTAATATATTAGACTACTCGTCATTTTTAGATTATTACTTTATAGTATAATTATTATATTATAAATAGTATTAAGTTAAATTATGAATTCTATTTTATTTTAAATATAATAATATAATATGAATAATTAAATATTTTGATATTTGATATACTTTGTAGATATTTCAAAATATGTATAATCCCGATAATGAAAATGAAGATTTATAGTGAATATTAACAATATTTGTGGCATACTTTGTATTCGACTAATTATAGGTAATTTATTTTTAGTACAAGGATTAATGTTAATTTAATATAATAAATTATAAAATTAATGTATTGTTATATCTAAAGTGGCAACGTTTATTTTGATTAAATTTATATGATATAATAATAAACAACAAATGTTATATGTAGTATTATGTAAAATTTATATTAATTTTAAAATAGAATTGGGATTAATGTTACACATTATAATATCCTATATATTTATTATTTTCATTATTTGTCTAACAATATTTATAATCTTTATTAATCATAATTATATTATTTTTCATATATATTATTGTTAGTTATAACTTGTTATAATGTATGTTAATATATAAATTTGTATTGAGCTTTTTGTTCATTACATATATTATTGCATGTATATATTACATTATATATGTTGCATAGATTAGGGAAGTATGAGTAATGGTATTCGAATATAAAATTGATTGATTTGTTTATTATATATTAGGAAGGCTGGAGAATTTGACTATTTCAAAGACTTATGGATATTATTATGGATATTATCATCAATTACCAATGAAGACCTATATAAAAAAGACATTTTATAATGAATTTATAAATTATTATATACTTATCAATGTTACTATTTTTTAATACTATTATATGATATATAATATTATATTTTGAAAAATTATTATTACAATTAAAATGTTTATTTTTAATAAAATGGTTAACTTTACTCGACAATGTTATAAATATCTGCATTAGAAATTTGAAATAATTAATATTATTAAAATAAAAAATTACAAACATGATTTGGTTATAATTAAATTTATAATTTAGTTTGAAAATATAATATCATATTCTTAATTTCAATTAATTACAGATCAAAGGTAGTTAATCGATATATGTTTACATTATACGATGTACATTTAGCTTATGTATGTGTTATAATGTGGTAATTAGAATATTATATAATTCTTAATACGAATAATTTGAAGTTTATATTACCGGTTACCTCATGAAAGTATTGTAGTCAAATATATATATATATATATATGTATTAATTTATAATTAGTTATGTTGGGTTTTTTTTATAATACTAAAAAATATAATTTTGGCGTATAATAATTATACAATTATGTATTCTATTTAATATAAGATAGTATGAAATATGCATTATTTAGTATATTTTTATTATTAATATAAAATATAATTATAATATTTCAAATAAGTAAATTCAATAAATTTACTTATATTCTTATCATAATGTTACTTTATACTTCTACTGATATCAATAGTAATAGTTTTCATAATACCTAACAATAAGTTTTATAGCTTAACATATAATCGAGTTATATATACTTTTACCAAGGGAAATGAGATTAATTCAAGGTATACTAAATATTGAATAGCTAATCTCACTGCAATGACAAAGTTAAAATGCATGTTTTATGTTTCTTATTCATATGGGAAAGTTCATAATTATTAATAAACTTTAACAAATTTGAAAGAAATTTTTGAGTTATATCTGATAGGAAATTAATGAAATATATTGCATGCAATTAGCTGTAGAATCTTTGCATAGATATATGTTTCACTGGATATATTACTAAATGTTATGTTACTATTTTATGAGTAGTTAGGAATAACATTAATGAGGCATAATATATTGTAGTCATTTATTAATTATAAAAGTTAAAGATTATTTACATTACCTAGGGTGTCGAGATTAATACAAGACCAACTAAATATCTTATAGTTAATAATATTAAATTATCATAGGTTAATTAAAATCTTTAGATCATGTTACTAATTTATATCTACACAATTTAAAAATTATCATAAAGCCTTAATAATTATTAAAGAATTATTTTAAATTATCCATCTGATTAGAAACTAATAATGTAGAATTAAGAAACCGTGTTATTTCAAATCTAAAAATGTCATGTATTCTTAGTTTTATATTATAATATGCACACTACTAGTATATTATATAAGTAGTTTAGGTACTCTATACTTAAATTAGTTTTTCGGTTTTTCAAATATTAAATACGAAAAAATATCAGATTATGATTTTATTTTTAAATTTCTCTCTATTTAAGTTCTTTTTAGTTGTTTTAAAAGTTATAAATAAAACAATTGTGTGAAATATTATTCAGTAAATATCAAATCTATAAATGAAATCATACATTGTAATTTGATGTAGTATATACTTAAGGAATTTTTAAAATGTTGTAGTTAACTAGGTTAATTAAATATTGGTTTAATATTTATATATTAGAATATATATATATATATATATATACATACACACACACACACACATATATATATATATATATATATATATATATATATATATATATATGTATATATATATAATTATAATTATACATCGCATTAACCATTTGGGCAGAGAAACACTTTTTTTATTAAACAAATTTTTGTATACAAATATATTTTCATTGTAACAATAAAAAAAATTATTATTTAAATTATATTATAAAGCATACACAAAGTATTACACATGTTAATACATTAAGTAATTATGATGTTAATATAGTATTATTATATATTATATAAACGTACAAGCGCAAGTTATTGCCGATATATATAAAGTGTAGAGATAAATATTAATAATTTTAAGTATTTTAATTGGATGACATTGCTGACAGCAATTCATAAAAAATAAGTTAGGAGGTTAAAATTAAATAAATAGAAGATATAAGTAATTAGATTAATTGAACTAGATCGAGAATAAGATTTACAGACGCCTGTATTATTTTTTATTTTATAAATCGATATAAATTAAATAATGTAAAATTACTATCATATACAGGTTTAGGGGCCAAGATTCCGAATCCATTCGGATTTTAATAATATTCACCGGGTCGAGAGTAATTGCCGATATACTTTCGAGTAATTAACGCATGCATTAAATAACCGTTAACTTCTGTCAGGAGTACGATATCAGCCGTATATAATAGGTCGTATATAATAGCGCTTAGAATAGGCTACGCGTGCCTAATGTGATCAGTATTAACTATATGAGATCCTAAGTCGTAGCCACTACCCGTATCTACCGGGACGCAAATTTGATAAACTTTTTGGTGTAATATCGAGGCTATAGAAAATTTCGTATACTTAATTTATTATACTAATATTCGATTTCTCCAACTATTATTAGAAGCTATTATATGTATCGTTAACTCGGGGAGGTCGGGGACAAAAATGATAAAAATCCGAATTTTATCGAAAACCGTATTTTAGAATACCTTATTTATATATACATTCTATGTCGGGGGTTAGCGCCATAGTATTTCAGCCTAGTACAGTTTATATATACTACATACTTTGGGTGAGATTCGCTTATCTCATTAATGGCATAATATCGAATCAACACGTATACAGTAGGCTACACGTATACACTTTTAAAATTTAGCGAGTTGAATTGTGAAATTCGAAATTTTACGTAGTAAATAATAGAATAAAGGTATGATATAAAATTACCGATATCGAGTATAAAATTCGATATCCATATTAAAGCGGTATATTAAAATTTAATGTTGGAAATTCGTTAGACAGAGAATATATATATATTCGGCGTATAGTTGAATATTTATGTATCGCAATTTTTTGTAAATCTATTATCTAATAATTTATTCGTTATTAAGAAATCGTTGGGAATACGTTGATTGACGGGTGACGATTTAAAACAATAATATTAAAACTTATTTAATTTTATTTAATTCCGCGCGATCTTTCGAGTATAAATGCTTAGCGTTGAATACTCTAATAATGTATCCGATACTTTTAAAATAAACGGCAACTTCGAAATCGATGTAGTTATTAAGGAAAATGCGTTTTAAAAACGAAACATATTTTTTAAATTTTAATTTCGACGATTTTCTAAAATCGATTTATTTCGCTATTTATCCGATTTCGCGATTAACTTCGGATATTTCCGAATCTATTCCGGAAATACGACTGGGATAAATATATAGGCGCACGAAATACTTTTTAATTCGTCTAGTAGATGGTTTTTATTTCGAAGTTTAGAAAGGCATTGGCTAGATAGGCTGTGAAACATGCCATATTGTTTACAAATAATTGTATTTAGGCATTGGCTAGATATGCTGTTAACTGTGCTACATTGTTTACAAATAATATTATGATTTTCTTGTCTTTGTGGTTAATACATGTTTAATTATTAAGGGGGGGGGGTCATCCAGCAGAAAATATTAAAATAAAAAGATGATGTTAATTTTTTTTTTATTTCATAAATTGAAGTATTCATATGTTATAAATGTTATGTCAAAGTTTCAGAGTCAAAAGAGCAATATAAAGGTATAAAACAAGAGTTTTCGTATAGGGCCTAATAAAATAATAATAAAATAATAAATTGAACAATTTATTTATTTCCTGTATAATTTTATATTTATATTTATATGATTATAAAGTCAATATTTATCGGTTTTTCAACATTCAAACAGCAAAATAACCCATATCTATGATTCTATCTTATTACTATTATAATATTATCATCACATGATCTCAACAACCAATAAATAGCGTCTCTTCCTTTGTTTTATTTTCATATTATATATTTGCACGTAATTTTTTCTCTATTCAAATCATCAATATAAATTGTTGTTTTTATATATTACATTGTATTTACCATAAGATAGAATTGTTATTGATACGTTTTAGTGGTTTATTACCATAGTATTTTTCATAATGGGGGATTTGATAAAACGATGTAAAAGGCAGTTCAAAAAAACAGTTGTTATGATTTATATGTTTATTATACTAATACTAATATGTATCATAATTATTATAATGGGTATATCTATGTGTGTTATGTACATATGTATTTATATTTTTTTATATTATTATATTTATATAACTATAATTTATAATACTCATACTTGTAAATATACAAGATTTATGATAAATATTTTTGTAAATATTCTAATAAAAATATATAAACTTTGACTAGCGTTTTCTCAGAATAATTATTTTCGGTGTACTACTCTACTTATAAATTTAATTTATCACGTAATAATGCATATAAATAGTTCATTTTCCTTGAGTATATGTATAATTGATATATCTATATAACTACCTTTTTTATATTCTCTAAATTTAATTTTTACTTTAGTTATTGATAATATAGTGGTTTATAAATGTATTTTTTTTCGTGTAAAAGTATTGTATATTAGATGAGTAATTATATTGCATATATACAAAAAATAAAAAGGTAGATATGTACACATGTTATTGTTTGTCAAGTATACGAAAAATAGAGGCATGATTCCAGGTATTGAGGACGAAATTACATTTATAGTGAGTAGCGAATTGCCTATCTCGCCCATGTAAAATTTCTGCTGGATGACCCCCCCTTAAATATATATTGCATATATATCAATACAATTTCTACTAGTTACCGATGTAAATAAATAAATAAAATAATGTGGAAAATGCATATTTATTTATATTAAAATGTATCATAAAATCTATATGTAACGAATTAGGAAATATCTGTTGATACTATTAAAACAAATATTCATGTTTTTAAAATATTTCATTAATATACCATTGATTATCAAATTATGAAATATATATATTAAAAGAGGTAATTTTTTTGAACGAGTATAAATAATTTTCAAATTATAAATATTTTAATATTATATTTGAATACTAATAGTTCTCGTAATTGGTAAAATGTATAATATAAACATTTAAACTTTATTATATTTGATATATCTATTTTTAAAGTTTTTAACGTATATAAAATAATTTTATTATGTATATTCAACATTGTATATATATATATATATATATTTCAATTTCTTGCCAATGGTAACATGATAATTTAATTATTTTAACCCTTTACAAATTTCAAATATGATACCATATGGAATTGCGCTATATTTATAAGTATCTTTTATAATATCTTTAATAAATAATGTTGATCAGTTTTAACTTCATATTACTTTATAGCTTCTTTATATAATATAAAATCCTCCTCATGGGTTTTTATTAAAATATTATTATTATCTGTATTAATTTATCTATATTATTTATATTATCTGTATAAATTAATGTATTCACTATCTATACTATTTGTATTATATTATTGTAATTATTATTATATTGTACTATATGTATAATTATATTAGATATTGTATATAGGAATCTAAATTAAAATATATTTTGCGAAATTTTATAAATTATTTAAACTTCGCGCTCCTATAAAGTTTCAAATTTTAATATACAATTCAAATAATTTTATAATTATATATTATAATATTGAATAAACATATATTTTATATGTAATAATTATATTATATAAACACGATTTACGAATTATTCTATATATAGAGTCTAACAAATATAATATACTGCAAAATATACATTTCCCTTGATTTATATTGTTATGAAATAATTTTTGTAAACTATAGTTTTACTATAGTATATATGCTTAAATTCTAGTTATGGCTAAATTCAAAATATAAATTTTAAGTAATATATCACATTAACTATTAATATATCTAGTATAGTTAGTTATTTCAAGTTTATTCCGTATAAATGGTATGAAAAAATGTTATATTGAAAATAAATAACTAGTAAAAGTTCTATTGATATCAATGCAATATTTATATTTAATAATCAACAAAGACATGAAAATTATAACAATACAATTATTTGTAAACAATCTAGCATGTTTCACAGCCTATCTAGCCAATGCCCAAATACAATTATTTGTAAATAATGTGGCATATTTCACAGCCTATCTAGCCAATGACCATTTAGAAACTTTTCGGAGCTTTACCCATAATGCAAAGAAGTGGCGACGATTACGCAATACCTGGAATTTTCGATAGACATTTTCGAGTAGGAATGCGATTTTCGTCCATAAACTTAAATCGGAGTTTTTATTAAGTGCCCGTTAATTTTAGAGTGTTTCGCGCGATTTTTTACCGTCGGTTCGCATCGCTACGATAATGAGATTTTTATACTCAAATTATATTAGGGGGGATGATATATTAACATATGCTATGTAATATTTATATATAACATTTACATAACATATATATAACATTTTTACATAACATTTACGCATAACAAATGTGATTAGCTTGTGTGTAATATTTATGATGTGTTTCTATATAATTAATAAGTTAGTTTTTCATATTAATGTTATAGAGTATATGTTGTTTATAGATATAAATATAAGATATAATTATACAATCTATATCACAAGATAACTTGGCTATAGGTAATATTCACTATAAATTATAATTGTATATATACAATGCTATATATAGCAGGTGAATATATATGATATTTAAATATTTATAAATGATATTATTTATTTATAAAAATAATTTTAAATGCAACATGTTTTTATTAAATGTGTAACTTTTTTAATATAAAATAATTATATATTTGCAATAACAATATATTTGATAATTGATTGAAATTAAATATATAATACACATATGTATACTATATTTAATTTAGTTTTATATTTAATGGAGTTTGACAATCTATAATATATATAATATTGTTTAAATTAAGGTAGTTTATTAATTAATACGAGTAATAATAAGTATATATTTTTTATAATTTGTAATCCGTCATTTATATGTGCATATAAATGGATATTAAATTATAATATATGTATCTTGGATTCTGATATAATATATTCGAATATCATTGTATAATATGATTAGAATATTATATATATATATTGAGGAATGCATAATTATGTAGGTTTCTTTGGTATTGCTACTGTAGAATTGATATTGAGATATTTGTATTTAGATGGTTTTGATGATTATAAAATAACATATCACATTTTAAAATATAATAATATATATAAGTAATCTCCAATATTACCAATGTCATATCTAATAGGGTAGTGGTTCGATATTATACTTTCAAATTATATATTATATTATATGATACCATATTTGTATATTGAATTATATATATTATAATTTAAATATAATATGTAATTCATAATTTTTAATAAAATTGTATAAATAGTTATTATATTATTAACATTGAAATTATTTTTTAAGTTATTATTAAAAATATGTAATATTTAAGTGTATTATATATAAATAATAATGATCTATTAATGCATCTAAATCTATAAATGTTCTATTGTGTGTATTACTCTATGATAGTATATTAAAAGGATGTATTAGTCTATTTTTATATTGGAAAATTAGATGAGTGTATATGTCGTGAATAGGAGATGACTAAAATGGAAACACCCACCAAAACATGATAAGATTTTTCCAGGCATTATTTATAAACCTAATATTAGACTAAATGTAAATGTTAGACTAAAACCATTCATTATTCAAAATGATGCATTTTTCTGATAATATATAACATGAGTATATTATATATATATACACAGAGTATATTTGCCCGTAATAGGATATATATATATATATATATATATATATATATATATTCTATATTAGTGAAAGTAATTGATAATAATTTTGATTGTTATTATTTTACTATTATTTATAATCTATTAGATATTATCTATCATTATTTATTTAGATTATAATTTTAACATATTTTAAAGTTTACTGTGATGTATATTATGAGATACTTCAAATAATAATTCGAACTAATGAATTCATTCTTAGTAACTAACTAAACATTAAATACTTACCAAGCTATTACCAAATTTATTGATATATATCTGTTAAGCAAGCGAACAAGTCAAATAATTTCTTATGGATTTCTGATCTTCATTATTAATTAATAATTTTATATTCGTATTTAATTAACTATCGAATACAGATATTACATACATAAATTGCAATTAATTTCTATGCACTTTAGTATTTATATATAAAGGTTATATAATATTTAATATGTAATAAAAATTATTTAACCTTATTTAACCATTATTAGTAAAACACAGAATGGATTTGAATATGACGTTAACTATAAAAAAAATAATTCCCAAAATCAATCATATCAACAAAATCAGACATCACAAATAAATCATCCACAACAACAACAACAACAACAACAACAACAACCACAAAAATATGAAATGAATAATCAGTACCAAGATCCTGGACAACAGCAAATAGTGAAGCAAGATGTTAAGAATCAATATATGTACGGGCAAGATAATATGGGACAGCAAATGGTAATGCAGGACCAGATGTGTCAGTCTATGGGGTTACCAAGATCATCTCCTTCTATGGGCATGCAAACTCCTCAAGGAATGATGATGCCTAGACAGTCTCCTTCTATGGCCATGCAAACTCCTCAACAGAATATGATGCCTAGACAGTCTCCTTCTATGGTTATGCAATCTGCTCCTCAAGGAATGATGATGCCTAGACAGTCTCCTTCTATGGTAATGCAAGCTGCTCCTCAAGGAATGATGATGCCTAGACAGTCTCCTTCTATGGTTATGCAATCTGCTCCTCAAGGAATGATGATGCCTAGACAGTCTCCTTCTATGGTTATGCAAGTGGCTCAACAGAATATGATGCCTAGACAGTCTCCTTCTATGGTTATGCAAGCTGCTCCTCAAGGAATGATGATGCCTAGACAGTCTCCTTCTATGGTTATGCAAGTGGCTCAACAGAATATGATGCCTAGACAGTCTCCTTCTATGGTCATGCAAGCTGCTCCTCAAGGAATAATGATGCCTAGACAGTCTCCTTCTATGGTAATGCAGATGGCACCTCCCCAACAGATGGCATTCTACTAGAAATGTAGATTCAAACAATAATAGTCATCGGTTAGTCGATAAAGCTACATATATTTGTAAACAATTACTAATATCAATTCATTTCATATATAATTATTTTTATTTAGAATAATAATTATATATATATATATATATTACATTTACAATGAAAACTTATACAATTATTACGAAATAGAAATAATTGAAAATGCAGTTGAATACGGATATTTTTATTTATATGTTAATAAATATATAAATTTAAATTGTTTATAAGTTAATATGTAAATATGTAAATTTAAATTATTTATATGTTAATAAATATGTAACCTAACAGCATAGTGATATACAATATTTATATAAAGATAATTAATAATACATTTTCTTAATTATTAACAATAAAACTATAAATAATATCAAAACAAAAAATATCAAATTCATTATTTAAATTACTCACACAATTAAATAAACTCATATTTAATTTGATGTTTGATTAAAATATGTATGAATACAATTTATAATAACCAAATATAAATAACTTATAATATAATATGTATTATAATATATATTGTAATATATATTAAAATATATATTATATGATTTATATATATATTCATCTATGCATATTTAATAATTAAATACAACACATTATCGTACTTAATAAGGCTTACATTTGACATAATAATCAGCATTCCTATATAAGAAGTACTTAATGATTAGCCATCCTATCTAAGTAGTACTTAATAATCATCAAGTGTGTCCTAATATTACCCTATACTCATTAAACATATTCTAGTCGTACTAAATACGAATAGAGAATATATCCACATACAAATTAAAATTAGATTATTAACAAGGTTCAACTATATGTATTACAAATGGTAATTTACCGCTATAGCTTTGTACTAATAAATGTATTGTTATTGTAATAAGTAAAATAAACTAAATAATAATATACTATATAGTATAAATACCATTTCTAGATTTAGATTATAATATCATAGTAATTTATAGTAATTTTATAATTATTTTATAATTATAATTTTCAAAATAATTGAAGAGTTACTGATGAAATATAATTGTTCATTATTTACTTGAATCGGTAGATTGTAGTTATATTATTATTTTGTTACGTGAGTAATTAATTAGATAATTTCTAACTGTATTTACTTTATTTAACATTATTATTATCAACTGCCATTTGTTATGGAAATGGCAGTAGAATTAAATATAGTTATTAAGTGTAAACATAGTATTTTATTGATCTATATGGCAATTAACAAGTAAATTTAGAGCAGTTAATATATTATAATGTCTTAATATTTATATAAATAGTAATTTTATATAGAATAAGATAATAAATACAATACAATAAATAAGTAACATAAACAAGTTCATTCTATTTATTTTGAATTAAAATGTTTTAAACATATCATAACTATTTACAATAATTAATTAATATAAATTAATATATATACCTATATTATTATATGCTAATGTAATTAATTAATAAAATTAGTTAAATCATAATTATAATAATAGAAATTTTTAAATAGTATCATGACTATATTTGAAGCAGAAAAATATATGATATATTAATTAATACAATAAGATAATTTTTAGGTAAACTGTTCTGTATTATTTTACGAATTCACCTATATATAACTATCATTCTATTAAGTGTTATTGAATACTCTGATAAGGTATTTCCACGACTTCAGATGAAAGTAATAATCAACCAGATTCATCTTATACTGAGTAGACTGTGATCTTAGACCTAGATTACAGATGTATAACTTACGTTAAATAATTTAATCATTTTTGGATAATATAAATTATGGAAATAAAACTAAAATAAAATTTAATTTCTATTGTATTAATTTCATACAATTGATATAGGTCTCATATGATGACCATCCTCTCAGGGAAAATATGATGTGTAAAATACTTTTATTTATGACGAAGTAATCACATATTATGATGATATATGAGTAAATAATCAATCGTAATACCATAATATCAGAAGTAACTTTAAGAATACTCTTTTTTAAGAATAGTATTTGTGATTCCTCCAATTAAATTGTTTGCAAAATATTATTATGATTTAATTAATTATGACGACGACTGTCTTGAACCCTGATTAACCATGAATATTGATGAGCTATTGTCGCACATATTTGAGCCTTATAACAATCAAGCTGTGTAGTATATTACATCCCTGGTATCAGAAATATTTGTAATGTAGGACTAATTCAAAACAAGATTTTCATTTATAGTATATATATTATTTTATTATGTATATTATTATTTTAATTTCCTTTAATAAATAATTTCAATACTCTTATTATTAATTTTGATACATTAATTTATAATTTAATAATATATATTACTGAATAAAATTCCTAATAGGGTGGAATAGAAAACAAAATATCAATTAATACATTATAATGTTATGATTTTATATCTAATTTATATCAATTATCTTTATTATATTTTTTTTATTAAAAAAAGTTATAATCTATTTTACATTAAATTTAACGGTTTAAGTTTTAAATATACATATATATATATATTTTTTAAAATATTGTATTGTATTATATTTTATGGTATTGCACTGTATTTATAGATGAACATCGAATTTAAAGATAGAAATGCTTAAGTTATATACTTAAATTATGATATTTTAAAATAATGTATTCCGTAGTATGGTCATAAATATAATATATTTTGTATTCAATAATTCGCTGTATAATGTTATCACTATACTAATGAAATATAATATAGTCAGCACATATTGTGTCTTTATAAAGGAACGTCGTTCTCCCTACCCTACACGATTGAAAGAACACCATACATCCTTATTGTAATGAGAATATATTTATCTATGAAATTATAATTATAAGATAACATATATTTTATCAAAAAATATATATTACTTATAGTACGATGTACTAAGTTATTATGATATATATATATATATATATATATATATTGCTATTTTATTATTTTTAAATGTATATAAATTAATATAATAAGAAAATAAACACGATATTAATAATAATAATAATAATAATAATAATTTATTTTTACTATGATAATTATTACTATTTAGGAACCATTTTCTCAAAAAATCTATTTTCACTATTGATCTCCAGAATCTCTAACTCGTACAATGCCATCATTGTTACAATATTCAAATATAGAGTTGTAGATGATTCTATTAATAGATATGTATATATTTAAAATATATGAAATATACATTTCATACTATATAGTATATTTATTAAATTATGCTTATTAATTCAAATAAAATAAAATAAATCACTATTTACTAAATTATTAATATTAGTATTATTATAATTGACATTATCACTAACTAGATATGTGAATTTTATCTTGAATATGAAATTGTCAAATTAGATGTATAGTTTTTCAATTTAAATACACCAGCTACATATAATGGCTAGTCATCCCTAGAATACGATTTAGAATCGATGCTACTAAAATGCATGTTATTTACTTCTAATTTAGTTCGATTATAAAATTTTGTATACGATTTAATCTTGAATCTATTAGGCATAATTATTTTCTATATTTTTTAAATTTCTAAATAATATAATATTACAAATACATTTAAGTTTATTATAATTTACTAGATAATAATTATTAATAATTTAATGAATAGTATTTTTAAAAAATTATAATTTATTTTATATAAAACATTTATAATCAATAATCACATTAAACTTAAAATAGTTACTTAGCGTATATGATGTAAAATGGGTTTAAATATGATGAAAATGTGTATAAAATATATAAATCATTTAGATACATTTAGAAAAATTAAGTTTTAACTTAATTCTATTAATAATTATATTATAGGGGATGTCGTCCCCCAGAATGGAACCTACACATATAATAAGATATTTTTAAGTTTTGTTTAACAATAAATCAATTTTGATTAATTTCAAATCAATAAGAATATACTTAATATGATTAAAATACATACGAGTAAATTATTTTATAGATATTAAATGTTTAACTAATAATATAACTAATCCATATATTATCACTTATACCGATTAAAATAAATTCTTATAGGGATTCCTTATCTGTCAAATAGTTGATAAATAAACATGCCAATCAAAGAAATATAAATATTGCAATTTTAAATTATAAATATATATCGAAAGATAATAAATTTGAATTTTATATATATATTTATATATAATTTAAATTTATATTCTATTTAGAGTTTATATATATATATTTAAAAACTACTTTTTGTAGAGTTACTACAATTAAATTCTTAAATATATTCTCAGATAATATATTGAGAATAGATGTGTGATGTCGTTCTCGGCCGACAATGCTATAGCGACTACTCTATAGAGTAGATTTGTAGATAATGGAAGTACTTATTACTAATAAGTTTTATATATATAAATTGTCTAGTCATGACAATTTATGTTATGCATATTATATCATCGGTAGATTATCATAGTAATATGGTAAATTAATCAAGCCCGTTTTTACTTTCGGCGTAAGTAAAATAAATAAAAGATAGTTTAGGAAAACCGGAGATTATAAACCGATATAAATACAATATGTGCTTTTTTGTTATATTATTAGAGAATATTTTATTTTCTAACAAATTTTGATCTCTTTTGATTTCATATTTAATCTCTTTTAATATCGTATTGGTAATTATATTATTCCGAATATTGAAATATATTTATAAATTTGAATTTTTGTAACCACGCCCTGATTTATTTTCCAGATATTGATTAATACGCCCACATTTAAGATTATGAAAATTATATTTTTTAATATTATAGAAAAAATATATGACCTATAATAATATAATACGAGTTCAGAAAATCCCAGCGAGCGCGCAGCCCGAGCGATAGCCCTACGACTTCGATATCGAAGATTTCGCGGCCAAAATTTTTGACGACCCGCCGTCGTATAGCTCACGTATTGAGGCAAATTTTTAGATTTTTAAAAAATTTATTTCCCCCGAAAAAATGTCTTTTACCCACTTTCTAGCCTTCGTGGTCGTCGTTAGCCTGGGGAATTTTTTAACGTTGGGAGATAGCTAACTCGGCGAATTTAGTACTTAACGCGTTTTTGAAAAAACCACCTACGTCCTCGTACGGGGTACCGAGTTTTAAAATTTTTATATCGGTTAAGTATACTTAATCGACGCTTAACTAATAAAATACTAAAATCTTTACCGAGACCTTTTCGAAAATTCTAAGGTGGTATCCCCCTTCCCGGCGGGGTATTTAACGCGGGGGAACGGAAAAAAAGTCGAAAATAATTTTATTAGTGTAATAAATTAAGTATTCGAAAATACGGTTTCGAATAAAATTCGGATTTTTCTAATTTTTTCCCCCGACCTCCCTGGGCCGAAGAGAAATATAATAGCGTCTAAAAAAGTCGGAAAAATCGAATATTAGTATAATAAATTAAGTATTCGAAATTTTCTATAGCCTCGATATTACTCCGAAAGTTTAGAAAATTTGCGTCCCGCTAGATACGGGTATCGGCTACGACTTAGGATCTCTATATTTTTAGATTTCGTTTCGATTAGTACGCTGATACCGATCTAAATACGCCCGCCTAGCATATTCTAAGCGCTATTATATACGTGGCTGATATCATACTCCAGACAGAAATTAACGGTTTTATTTGGCGTGCGTTACCTACTCGATAGTTTATCGGCGATTACTCGATAACCGATGGAGATTATTAAAATCCGAATACGGATTCGGAATCCTCGCCCCTAAGTCTATAAGATAGCCATTCGAGATTATCGAATTTATCGATTTATAAAAAAAAGTATAAAAACGCCCGCGAACGAGTATAAGTAAAATATTATTTATTTCAACGTTTCATATTTTCCATTATACAGGCGTATGTAAATCTTATCCTCGATCTAGGTCAATTAATACAGCATCGCGATGTCTCATTTAATGAATCGAATGTATAATATAGATGCGCGCGCATCTCGATATATGCTTATACGTATATACCGTATATAGTTGGTATATATATCTATATATCTATATAAATATATATTTATTTTTTAGTACCGTAAATAGGTAGTAAATTTGAAAAATCTCCTTTTTAGATTTTACATTTTTAGAGACGATTTTAGGGTATTAATTTAATTATTTTTGAAAATATCTAAATACTATGTATTAGAGTTAGACAGTATCTTACTTGTACTATACCGATATCGATATTTCTTATAATAAGTTTCGAGATAATCGAGGTTATATTTTTAGAAATTTTTCGAAATCGAAATTCGAGAGACTCGAGTAAATTTCACGTAAATGTCACGCATTTCGATGAATCACGCAGCCATCTCAATATCTATATACGTATATAGGAAAGTATAGGCTATACTATGCCATAGTTAACTTGAATATGTATTTAAATGTATGTATTGTATAAGACTAATATATCGTTATAATATGATATACAACTGCACTAGGCTATAAGATGATAATAACCCCAGCATATTTCATATATGAACTGCATTAGGCTATACTGCCATGACATAAACTCTAACATGCATTCATTATGAACTGCACTAGGCTTTAAATCCATGATATAACCCTCTAATATTCATTATGTATTACATAATTTTTTATGTATTAACTTCGATATTAATGAACACTATAATGCATTACTATGATGTTAAAGAGTGAAGCGTGGCTACCCACTATAATAAATTACATAAGCCTTATATAATATAATATATATATAATATATTATACAATATAATATCATATAATATATAATACATAAGCAAAGTTTGCTATATAACAACGTAATATATAAATATATTTTGTATTTATACATATTTACACATATACGTATATAAATACGTAAACTATCTAGAAAATGATATTATAGAGTTATATAACTATATATTGTATAATTTTATATATATAGATTTATATAGTTTTGCATAGTTTTATATAGCTTTACATAGCTTTATATATAATTCTATTATTAGATTCGAAATTACAACCTGTGTTTTAAAATATAAGTACAGGATTTAATGAACACGTTGGTTTCTCTGCGAATAAAGTCAACTCGAATGAGATTAATAAAAATTAATAACGAATTCGGAATATAAACCCCAAAAGCTATTAGATTGCTGTTTCTATAATTTATAAAAATAATATTTTTGTTTCCTCAAAAAAGTTCATACTTGACTGTGAATTTAAAAAATGTTTCCGTTCTCCTCGGCTCTCGCGCTCGATTTCTCGACTAATATACTATATTTTCTTTAGAAACTTATACCTATATATAGACAATTGATAGAGCTACAAATCCTTCATATATATTTATATTCCATAAATCAGTTTTTAGTACCGTAAATAGGAGGTAAAGTTGAAAAATCACTTTTTTAGATTTTACATTTTTGGAACCAATTTTCGGGTATTAATTTAATTATTTTTGAAAATATCTAAATCCTATGTCTAAGAGTTCGACCGTATCTTACTGTTCTTATATCGATATCGATATTTATTTAAATATATTTAGAGATAATGCACGTTATATTTTTATAAGTTTTTCGAAATTGAAATTCGAGAGACTCGAGTAAATCACGCATTTCGATGAATTATGCAGCGCTCTCGATATATATACACGTATATAGGAAAGTATAGGCTATACTATGTTAGCGTTAACTTGAATATGAATTTAAACGTATGTATTGTATAGTACTGTTATATCGTCATAATATGATATATTAACTGCACTATAATGCTATATATAGTATACTATAACATTACTCCCATCATATTGTATCGGGTTCGTTTTTTTGTTTGGTTCTGTGAGTGTTTTTTTTGAATAAATTAATATAAATTTGACGCCAGGTTAAGTACATATACTATAATTATAATGTTTGGGTTACTGTTTTGCTTTGAGTTTGTTTTTAGGTTAGGATTTGAGTTTATATTTGGGTTTGAGTTTGTATTTTTATTTTTTTATGTAGTTTTTTTTTGAATAAAATAATATAAATTAAATATTTAGCTTTGTTCGTATATTAAAATTATAATTTTTAAGTTTGCGGTTGGGTTTGGTTCTATGTGGATTTTTTTTAGAATATATAAAAATAAATTTGATGTCGGACTATATTCGTAAACTATAATTATAATGTATATGTTTGGATTTAGGTTTAGTGCTTTGTGGGTTTTTCTTTAAATAAATTAAAATAAATTTAACGTCAGGCTTCCATAATTATAATATTTGCATTTAGGATTTTTGGGTTAGGTTTTATTTCTGTTTTTGAATTAGTGTTAAGTTTAGATTTAGTTTTGGATTTGTATTGGGGTTTTTTGAATAAATTATATATATATTCGATGTCGAACCATATTCGTATACCTTAATTATAATTTTAGATTTGCGTATTTTTTGGTTGTGTGAGTTTTTTTAAGATATTAAAATAAATTTGATGCCAAGATAATTATATTTGCATTTAGGTTTTTTTTTAGATTTAGGTTTGGGATTAGTTATATATTTGGGTATTGGTTTGACTGATTGTGCTACTATACATTAACACTAATAATCAAACGACTACCCAACTACACTAATGAACTCAATATATAATCGTTAGCGTGTTACGTATACTATATATTATACGATGCAAGGTTTCCGACTGCGTATTGGCATGTTTCCGAGTTGGTTTTTTAAAATAAATTTATTAAATTTCATGCTAGGGAATGCTCATATACTATAATTAGAATATTTGCATTTAAGTTTTTGATTGGTATATATAGATTTTTATATATATGTTTTTTTTAAAATAAATTTAAATAAATTTAATGTTCATCATATAATTATAACAGCATATCATATCATTTTATTGATGTCGTAAATATGTTATATTATATTGATTTCCGATTTGGTTCATGTAAATTATTTTATTAAATACATTATATACATCCTCAGATTTGTAATATATATAAATTTATACACAGAAATTAATAGTTTAATTATTGATTGCATTCGCAATGTCTTGCGCTTATAGCATATAATAATAGCTGCTATTATTACTAATCATTAAGTAATTAAGCTATATTATTATCTAATTCTTTTAGATATATTTGTAAAGATTATGGAAAATGTCACGTGAAGGTTCCATTCTGGCACATGTTGCATTCTGGGACACGACAGGAGTACTTGTTTTATTTTATATTAACGATTTTTAAAGGATATTGGTATTTAAAATTTGAAGTAGAATTAATTAAATCTATTTATATATTATAATATATAATTATTGTTTACTTTAGTATTTTTTTTCATTATGGCTGAATTAATATTAAAATGAGCTGGTATCATTAATTTACAAATAATAGATTAATTATATCAAATATACAACATGTATTTTATGTATATATATATATATATATAGATTAATTAAATAAATAAATAATAAATCAATTAAATAAACTGACTTATTTGTTATATTATATCAAATATATTGCGTAACTTTATGATATGCCTATATTTTTTATATTAAATAAACATGTACTTATTATTAATATGTATTAATAAATATGAATAATACTATGAATTCATAGTATATATATAAATATAATAATTAATAATGATAATAATGTTACCTTATATTATATGGTAATCGTATATGCGATTTCAAAATGTACAATGCTATTAACATATTTATATGTGAATATACACGTCAAATATTATTGTATATAGTATACAAGCTCAAGTTATTGCCGATGGAAATATATATAAAGAACGGAGATCTATTTTAATAATTTTAATAATTTTGGATGATATTGCATTTGGACACGTCGATTTACTCGAGACTCTCGAATTTCGATTTAAAAAAATATATAATATACACAACCTTTTAATATATAATGTAATTATTTATACTTATTACTAATAACAAATATTTATTATCTAGGATATATCTAGGATATATATATATATATCTATGACTCGAATCCCAGCAATACATGGATTATTAAAACAATAATTGTGGGATTCAGAGAGATAATAGTTCATGTGGATTATTTACATTGATGCATGTAGAACACATTTTAAAGAATAAAGATATAGGTTTCATTAATCCAGGATCAAATCAAAGAATATAAAAAGAAAATATTTGAAAATATTAAGCAAAATAAAATATAGTTATTCAATAATGTATCTTTACACTTTTAACTAAACATTATATTGGTACTTAAGTTGATACATTTTAAATATTAATTAAATTAAAACTTTAAAATTGATCTAATATGTATACATATAAATCTTGAGATATAATAAATTGATACTATCACTTATTAATTCCTATATTTATATTTACAAATAAAGCTACTTTTTCTGTTAAGATGTTGTTATGATTATGGATGGTTTATAAATTTAAATAGAAATTAAACCCGCCCCACTATATAAAATAAAATAACACTGTATGGTATTCCACATTAATAATATAATATAATTCCTTCATAGAAACATTATCATGTAATTTAAGCATGATTAAATTAACTATTCCTAATATATGTATTAATATATTTGTGTAAGACATATGAATATCCAATATAAAATAATATACGATACTTAAAATGTATACTAACTTGAATAATAACATCGAATAGTAAACTTTTAATAAATAATACATATTGTTTACAATCTAGTGTTGTAAAGGTACAAATACGGGGTCACGATTAAATGGCGATGAAATATTATAGAAATAATTTTAAATACTTTCGAAAATTGTAAACAAATATTACATAATTTATATAGAAATTGTTATTTAAAAATATTATAAATTGAATATAAATATTTTTTATAAAGATTAGGATTATCCGTTATAAGTAATATATATATATATATATATATATATATATATATATATTATAATACATTTAATTTTAATATTATATAATTGAAACTTATTATTTATTTTTCAATGTATGTATTTTAATATATTTTAAATATTATATTGTAATATATTTTAAATATTACAACACTGTCTGCTTTAGAAATAATTTAATTATTAACTTTAAACTTATGATTTTAATCAGACAATTTATGTAAAATTGTTAATAATATTACAGAGAAAGGAGCATTTAAAAAAGAGTGGGGTAGATATCGAATCTGCTCCATTCGTACCTTATTTTTATATGATAGACGAATTTCTTGGTACCAGATATGTGATTTCACCTCGCATGCTGATACAATGAAATCAAAGTATAGGAGGTTTATTATACAGTGCGTTTATAATTATTTGATATAATAACCTTAGTATAAATACTTATAAATGACCATATAAAAAAACCACCACTTCACAATCTGGCACTATGCATAATTTAAATAGACTAAATATATCAAAAAGTAGGTATTCAAATTTACCCTCAACGATACAAAATAATGTTCCACAGGTAGAAATTTATAAACCCCTCAAACAACCCCTCAAATAACTACTAATCAAAAGAAAAGAAAGACATGTTTAGATGATAAAATTGATTAATCAACATAATATAGATATCTATATATTATTTTTAATATTTTGTTTGATAACTAAAACCGCACCCTAAGGGTTATAAATTGTAAGTTATAAATAAATATTGATTAATTGAGTTGAGAAAAATTGATGGTAAAACACTTTTTTGGAATTAAAATATATAATAAATCAATTAATAAAAATGATCGATGATATCTATGAAATGCTAAATGATCTACATATGAACATATAAAATCTGCATATTAAAGGTATTTGATTAATTAGAAATATTTATAAATCTAAATTACAATTATTTATATATATATTTATATATATATATATTATTTAATAATCTATGAAAATTAATTATTACACATGAAAACAATTTTTTTTATAATTTAATATCATTATTATTTTTATATAACATATATACATTTATTTTTATTAAACATATATAACAATAAATTGTATTATTCATAATGTATGGTTATGTAGTTTCTCATTTCATTATCATTCATTATAATATCTGGTTCACAATCAACATCATTAAACAAGTTAAAATTAACATCTTCATTCCAAATTGGCAAATGGTCATTACCATTATTTATACAAATGTTGTGTAAAATAAAACATGCAGTTATACAACAATACAAATGATGAAACTCTGCATCTTGTCTTTTCATTAATATTCTCCATCTTGCCTTGAGTAGTCCAAAAGCTTGTTCAATTGCCATACTTGCACTCGAGTGTCTCGAAGTGTTTTCTTAAAGTGTTCTTTCAATGATAAGTATATACCTACCCAAGGTTAAACCAGCCAAGATAATGTAGGATATGCTGCATCACCAATTATGACTAATCTTTCATTATTCTGATAAAATGTATAATAAAATATATATTTAAGCATGTATAATATAACAAATGAGTAATATTATTACTAACATTATTAAATTGTGCGAATATATTTGGAAATATTTAAAGAAATAAATTTGATTTTTGAACACTTTTACATCATGTCTTTACCCGGGCATCCGATAGAAATATCAATAAATCTAAAAAATGTATAATTTAAAATATCTTATACAAATTCATTTTTATATCAATCAGACTTTCGATTAAAATACATATTATACATATTATTATGTACCTTTTTTCCCCACAACAGACGTTCATTGCATTAATCGAATAAGATCCCTCTCTGTTATAAAAATGTATCGTATTAATTAGTGGTGCTATAATAGGTTTGTGGGTACCACCAATAACACCGACACAATTAGGAAATCTCCTGTTTTCAAATAAATTCCTAGCTATCTCCAAATCATTTCGGTGAGATGGAAATATAATAATTTTCTTTCATAACTTTTCTATTATAATTCTTATAATCTATTTTATATATTATATAACATTTTATACTTAATATCATATCTAAAATATAATTTTATAAAAGATAATGCATAATATCAACTTAATTTGACCATCTTACAGCTGAAGATTTTGCCAATCTAAATGTATCCAATATTGTGCGATAATAACAATCAGTAGCTAATCTGTTAAAAATATTTGTTTTCGTATAAATATAAATTTCTATATAATATATTTAACATTTACCTCCATAATGTAATTGTAACTTTCATCTCTCTTTTGGGTGTATTCTTTTTTGATCTTGAAATAATATAAGGACCAATTTCATCACATAAATATTTAATTGTTTCACGATTTACTCTGTAAGTATTTTATTAAAGCTATTAATAAAATAAATAAATAATTTAAACGTTAAATATGTTAATATGTAAATATTAATTTTGCATATAACATAAGTAACATAATGTGAATAATAGTTGTTAGTATTTAGATATAAAAACCTGAAATGAGACTTGAATTCATTATCTGAATATTTTTCAACTACGTCATTCCAATATTCTAAAGCTGTATATCTATCTCTTTCTTCTTATAATTCTCTAATCATATCATCGATAATCTCATTTACGGCATTAATAAATCTCCTATTTAAAGTTTGACTTATTATGTATCTTTACTTTTGTGAAATAAAAGAGTGTATACAAATAATTCTTATTTTTTTCAGAAATTTAGAATATTTAATTGTATAATAATATCTAGTATTTTAGTTCATATAATAATTTTTATTTTATTTAGTAGTTATTATTCATAACTCAAAGTAACAAACTTATTATAAATATAATATTACATTTATTATTATTGATATATATATTTATGAAATCTGAAAGATGATCTAATAAATATATATATGAGACTTATAATATTTTATTTATGATAATATATTAATTAATATTATTAGTAACGTATTAATTAATAGTTTAATAGTTTCCATAGATAACAAACTATAATATATATAATATATAATAAATATATATTATGTTAAATTGTAATTTTTAAATATCAATTACTTTATTCAAATAAAAAATTCTAAATATTAAGAGAATATGATTTAATATAAATGATATAATAATAAACTCTTTGTGAATTTTACTATAATACAATTAATAAATAATTATTTGATTTTCAATATATTTTTATAATAAAAATTGATATTTCATAAATTATATAAACGTATATTCAAAACTATTAAAGCAATATTATATATATAATACTACTAACGGGTAATCCATTTTACATTATTTTATAAACTTGGTTGCTATATTTTTTATATTATTTATAAATTATTAAAAAAAATAAAAAGATATTTTTAAAATATAATCAATATATTTTTTATATATTTATTATATATTTATTATATTATCCAGGACTACATATTAATAACACGTGGCAATTCTCCTAAAAGTATTAAACACTGCAAAAGGAGAATTAGCAGGTGACATTTCTCGATAAATATGAAACACCGCACCCTATAGGGTGCGGTGTTTCATATTTATCGAGAAATAATAGATTAATATATCATAAATGTTGATTTGAAAATAATATTATGAACTCAATTAGTAATTGATTGGTTGAATTAATTTGTTCTTTGTTCCAACCCAAATCAAAATGAATGTTAAATTAAAGGTTAGTAGATTTATATACCAATGTTCATCATTCAATAAGAACTTGTAATATCTAAGCATAGAATACCATATATATAGTGGTGAGTGTAAATCACTGAATTTAATAAAGTGAATTATATCGTGAATATTTTAAAATATTTTATTTTGTAATATATTATTTTAAAAATTAAAATTAATATTCATAAATATATAATATATTTTATAATCTTATACAATCATTATATAATTATTGCAAATGCATAATATATACTACCGATTAATGTATAATATATATACGATTAGTAATAGTATTGGTAATAATTACCATATTTAGTAATATATATAAACTTTGAATTATTTTATTTCCATTATCGCGAATATGCATTATCAAACTCTATTGAATATATAAGAAATTGAATACCTCTTTAGTAGGTCAAGGGTTAAAGAAGAGGTAAATAGGAGTGATGTATGGAAGTTATTTTATATTGTATATCGGAAAGGTTATTTAGTAAAACAGCTATAGCTGTTTTACTATAGGTTTACCTATAGGTACGATTATTAGCGAAATATGAAAATTATAGCATACATTTTCGAACATAAACCTCTTACAGTCTTATATTTATAAATTGATAAACGCATATAGAGCCTACTTATTAATGTATTAAAGTAACAATATCAAATTATTATATTTTATAATATAAAAATGTACTTTCTTTTATATATAAGATATATCTTTATAATTTCCTGGATATTATAGATTTAATATTCTCTGGTGTTCTATATAAAGTTTATTAAATTTGAATGAATGCAGGTGAAAATAAAGGAGGACAATAAAAGTGAAAAGGACATATTTTTAGGGATGCAGTATAAACGACCAAAGCGAATATCTGTTTATATACATTTTAAAAATTATCAAATAATATTAAAATTAATAATATATATATATCAATTTGTGTTCGTTATTATATTACAATTAAATGTATTCTCATAATTACCATTGACAGATTACAGAATAATTAATAGAAGATGCCTCCGATATCCATTGAGTCGTGTCCTCTCATGTGGTAGAAAAAAACTAATACTCCGATCCGATATTACTTAGACTGATATGCCACCATTTAATGATCTAGACTACATCAGTCGAAAGTTAACAAATATTTTCTTCAACTGGAAATATTTTCTTATCGTCTAGAAACAGATTGACCTACAAAAACATAGATATGCTTACGTTTTTGTATATAAATAATAAATAAAATGATTATTATTTGTATTATTAAAAATGTAAGCATATCTAGGTTTTTGTCACCCCGTCTCTTTCTAGATAATGATGAAATATTAGCTCACTTATAATTACAAATACTATTTTTATATATATTATACGAATATATTTTATTCGTCATTTTTATCATCATTTTATATTAAATTTAATTAAGTTTCTTTGTGATTTACTGATTTACTTTCTAATTTTTTAATTGTTATATTATAATATTTCCAAAATATATTGAATATACTAAATTAATTCGCAATAATATTTAAATATATATTTTAATTTCTGATATGGTTTCGAAACTTTGATTTTAGCTTTTGATAATGTTTCGATACTTTGATTTTAGCTTTTGATACTGTTTCGAAACTTTGACTTTGGGTATCATTTACAATCCTAATGAATATATATATGCATATATTATATAACCACCTACATATTTATGTTGTTTAAATTTATGTTTATCGAGTTATGTGAATTTACAAAGTCACGTGATCGATAACGATGTTTTATTATACGACAACGGTTATCTCGCAAAAATCTTTGAGGAAACACAAATATTCTTTTTATAGATTATGATAAATAGCCATCTTATAGATTTCGAGGTATAATATTAAGTATACATTTTTATACTTTTTTTATAAATCGAAAAATTTAATAATGTAGAATTGCTATCTTATAGATTTAAAGAAAGGGATTCCGAATAAGTTTTTGGGTTTTAATAATCTCTATCCAGTTAAGCGTAATCGACGATAAACCATCGGGTAATTAATGAACTCGTTTATTAAAATAAAAACTATTAATTTCTTTCTTCCATGATTAAGCATGTATATAATAGCTTATAATAGAGCTTATAGTAGCTTATCATAGAGTTTATAATAGGCTACGCCCGTTTAATGGGAACGGTATTACCGTACTAAGTAAAACGAAATCTAAAAATGTTGAGATTCTAAGTCGTAGACAATACAATCTATCGGGATTTAAATTTCGTAAACTTTTTGAGTAATATCGAGACTTTATAACATTTCGAATACTTAATTTATGATACTAATATTCGATTTTTTGACAAATTTTCGATGCCATTAAATGTATTCCTAACCCGGGGAGATCGGAGGAAAAAAGAAAAATCAGAATTTTATTCGAAAACCGTAATTTAGAATACTTAAT
>OZ038318.1:12441792-12449292 GCA_964035775.1 Osedax frankpressi
GATTATCTTATTTAATAATTTTATATTCAATCTCCGAATTTGTATTTAATTAACTATCGAATACAGATATTCACATACATAAATTGCAATTAAATTTCTAAGCACATTAGTATTTATATATAAAGGTTATATAATTAAATATGTAATATTTAATATGTAATAACAATTATTTAACCTTATTAGTAAAACACAGAATGGAGCTAACGTTACCTATAACAAAAATAATACCCAAACTCAATCATATCAACAAAATCAGACATCGTCAATAACGCATCCACAACAACAACAACAATCACAACAACCATATCACCAGCAACAACAACATCAACAACAACAACAAAAACAACCACAACAATATGCAATGAATAATCAGTACCAAGATCCTGGACAACAGCAAATGGTGATGCAAGATGTAAACAATCAATATATGTACGGACAAGATAATATGGGACAGCAAATGATAATGCAGGACCAGATGTGTCAGCCTATGGGATTACCAAGATCATCTCCTTCTATGATCATGCAAGCTGCTCCTCAAGGAATGATGATGCCTAGACAGTCTCCTTCTATGATCATGCAAGCTGCTCCTCAAGGAATGATGATGCCTAGACAATCTCCTTCTATGATCATGCAAGCTGCTCCTCAAGGAATGATGATGCCTAGACAGTCTCCTTCTATGGTCATGCAAGCTGCTCCTCAAGGAATGATGATGCCTAGACAATCTCCTTCTATGATCATGCAAGCTGCTCCTCAAGGAATGATGATGCCTAGACAGTCTCCTTCTATGATCATGCAAGTTGCTCCTCAAGGAATAATGATGCCTAGACAGTCTCCTTCTGTGATAATGCAGATGGCACCTCCCCAACAGATGGCATTCTACTAGAAATGTAGATTCAAACAATAATAGTCATCGGTTAGTCGATAAAGATAAATATATTTGTGAACAATTACTAATATCAATTCATTTCATATATTATTATTTTTATTTAGAATAATAATTATATATATATATTACATACATATATATTACATTTACAATGAAAACTTATACAATTATTACGAAATAGAAATAATTGAAAATGCATTTGAATACGGATATTTTTGTTTATATGTTAATAAATATATAAATTTAAATTGTTTATAAGTTAATGTGTAAATATGTAAATTTAAATTAATAAAATAAATATGTAACCTAATTATACAACATAATGATATACAATATTTATATAAAGAAAATTAATAATATGCATATACTCCTTAGAGTTTATTTTAATATATTGTTTTAGTGTACAGTAAAATATATAAGAATACGTAAACGTGTATTTCGTAAATCACTTTTTTCATGAAATTAAAATAAATATATTAATTTAATCACAAAATTAACCAAGTATTATAATACTAATAGTACTAATATTAATTATATATTACTATTTTAATTATAATTATATATTAATTTTATATACATTTATTTTTCCTAAATGTGATCCAAATAAATTCCAATAACGTAAAATCATAACGAATAGTTTTTATAAAATAATTATAATAATTCAATTAATAATTATTATTATTACGACTTATTCATTCAATAATAAATGAATATTATTATATTTTTCTTTAATTATTACTAATAAAACTATAAATAATATTAAAACAAAAAATATCAAATTAATTATTTAAATTACTCAAACACAATTAAATGAAGTCATATATCATTTAATATTTAATTCAAATATTTCTGAATACAATTTATAATAACCAACTATAAATAAATTATTATATAATATATATATATAAATATATTAATGCAATTATATGAATACATATACTTGATATTTGTTGCAAATTGCTTATTATTAATTTATATAATTATCTATGCTGTTCATAGTCATATATTTAGTAACATCAAATATAATGAAAAATATAATACAGTTAATTTAAGAAACCAATAATTATTAAATCCTTATTTTGTTATTAAATGATAAACATCAGCTACAACATTAATTTAATTTTGTAGACATTATATATCATTGATTATTAAATTACCAATACGATAATTATACGTTACCAGTCATATAAAATAATATTACATATAGTTTTAATAAATATATATATTTGATATCAAGATAAAATATCCTATAAGAGTATAGTATAAAATATAAAATAAGTATGATAAAATATATATATATATATATACTATTATCTAACTGTTTTCATTCTTTAGGCTATTATTTATTTGTTTCATATATTTTGTATTTGATTTCACATAAAAACTAAATCAATAAATGGTAAAAATGACCTATTACAAATCATAATTATAAATATTATAAATTATTATATATTAATATAAATAAATTAATATGACCAAATGAATTAACTAACCTTTCTCAACTTTTTTTTATTTAGTTTATCAATTTCATCGAGTACATGTTTGATCTGACAATTAAATATTGCATACTTTAAATATTGACACATATGTAGAAATTATTTAGATTGATTAGTAGTTAATCCGTAGATGAAATTGTTGATTTATCTGGTAGTTTTATTGTTATAATCATTACAATTATTTTTGTTTATTTATGTATGTCCATAGATTTGTAATAATTATAAACTTTAGCTTGATTAGGTAATTAAATATCTGTACGTATTGTAAAAAGATGTTGAAGATATAGAATTCTAGGTATATAAATTTTAATTAAAACTCCATGACTATTATGATACTGTATAACAATGAAAATCATTTAAAAAAAATATTATTTCATTATGGAATAAACTAATAATTATATTAATTTACAATTTAATTTTTTATTATAAATAATTTTTTTACATTTCTGAATATCTTCTACATCTGCTTCCTTCCTACAACCTCTCTCAATTCTTTAAATTTCCGAATATCTTCCACATATAAACTCTGAACCCCCTAGTAAATTTGCGGATATAATATATACAAATTATATCAAATGAATTATAGTGAAGTCGAGTAAGTAGAAATATAGAAAAATCAATTTATGTAAAATCAATTTAAATATAAATATTATTTTATATTTAGTAATATACACTATATAATTGTTATTATATTAATTAAATAGTTTAAATATTTAATATAAATATACTTAATAATAAATTATCATTAGGGAATCGGAATTATAAATTGCTAATTATATATCGGAAATTTAAATTTAATATTTGAATTATCCAAATAACTACAAATGAATTTCATAAAATTTCATAAAATAAGTAGATAATAATTTAACTATAAGTAAAAATGTAAATGTAATTTATAATGTTTAGTAAAACATATAAACCAATTTGTATACTATCATCACTTGAAAATTAAATTAATATATTTGTATATTTATTTGTAAGAATATATTTGTAGTTGTGTAGATAATTAAAATATTATATTTTAAAACATATTTAATATGTAGATTTACTATGTAGAGTGTTAATTCCGACACCCTAAATATTTTATAATTAATTTTTCGTCAAATACATAAACTCTCTTTTGCTCAATGTGATTGGATTACAAATATATTGGCGAATAAACTCAACTCCTTAAAACCCAAATCCTGTTTTCTTGTTTTTTTTGAGAATATTTTTTAATTATTTTCGTTGTCAACTATAATTTCAATAATATTTTTTTTAAATATGTTGATTTATATAATTTTTATTTGTTATTTTAAATAACTTACATCTAATAATAGATAATGTTATTTGTATATACATACTATAATTATTCCTAATATTAAGACACGAATATATAACAAAATTATAATAACTTTGAATATAATTTATTTTAACACGAATTGATTTACAATTAAAACTATTATAATAGAAATATTAAGTTAATAGTTTATGATATTATCAAACATATTATTGTTTTATACTAAACAAGTTTATGAATATTAATTTATTATATTCAGTACTAGCTTACAATAGTTTTGAGTCAAATTATTACTTTATATATTTATCAATTCGCTAACATATTTATAATTCCGCATGGTAATATTTAAAAAGAGAGAACTAGTTATATATATATATATATATATATATATATATTATTAATTATAATATTGATCAATTTACAATATTACATTATTATAATATAAAAGATTTATAAAATTTAATTTTTATTTTGTAATAATCCATAGATTTGGAATAGGGTAGTATTTATGATTAAGAAAAACTGATTATTGTAACCAGTACACTAGAACATGAAATGTAGAATTTGTATTTATAAATTTGTTTCAAATTAGCAAAATAGCATCAAAATAAAAAATTGCATTTAATTAGCAATCTTGCATCTTTTTAGCATCATATTTATGATTTAATAAATTAATATTATAATTGTTTGATATTTTTACATTTGTTGCTAATCAATAGCTAAATTTATGCAAATTTTGTTTTCTGGGAGGGAAATAATTATTAACTAATACTATTTTAATATATAAATTGTCAATAATATATTATATAGTTATTATTATAATTAATAATTTCATCTTAGAGGATAATGATTATTATATGATATTATTTCATAGTATCAATATTATAATATAAAGTTATTATTAATAATGTTATTATAACTAATTATAGTATCCTCGAGGATAATAATTATTTCGATCATCGATATTTTAAATTATTTTATAAAAATATTCTTTACACAGTTGTCTATATATTTGTATATGCATTTAAACTGATCTAAATGTACTTGATAATTGCTATATAAATTAATAACATACTACACTGTTAGAAAAAAGGGTTTTCTAGGGTATATGAAAAAGGGTTTTCCAGAGTGGTCTGTATTAGAACCCTTTCGAGGGTTTCTTGAATGCTTGACAATAGAAAACCCTTTTGAGGGTTTTCTGGATATCTGAAAAAGGGTTTTCTATATATCTGTATAATGGTTTTCTAGATATTTGAAAAGAGGGTTTTCTAGATATTTGAAAAAAAGGTTTTATAGATATTTCAAAATAGGGTTTTCTAGTTTTAAAACATAAGGGTATTCTAGATCATTGTAAAAGGGTTTTATAAGTTTAAAATAACATGGTTTTTTGGATATTTTAAAATGGTTTTCTATATACTAATTTTCATATAATTATTACAAAAAATATAATATATATATACTCAGATATTCATATACTCATATATTCATTAAAGAAGAAAACTAATAACATTATTTGAATACAAAATAATAATTAACATTAAAATGATAATGTATAATACACATATATAATTATAAGTATTATAATAAATAATTATGATATATATTACATATTGTACCCAGATAGATTAAAATATCCTACGTAATAAAATAATAATCTATAAAATTGAACACATTTATTATTTAATATATATAAATGTATAAAATATAGAAACAAAATGAAGAACATGATGAACATTTTTTAATATCCTTCATTTCAAATGCTCATTTTTGATATACTGTATGCCATTTCATTTTTTATCTGCTTTATTATAATGTATTGTTAAAAAACGCAGAAATAAAATAGTTTATCATATAAAAACAAATAATTTATATATTATTATATCAATATCAAAATATCATCCAATCAACAAAACTAGTCATAATAATTTAAATACATACATTTTTTTTACAAATGTATTTTCATATTAAAATTAAAATTAACCTCTATTATTCATATATAATGAATGGTCAATGTCCATTGTTCATCCACACATAAATATATTATAGATACCATTGCTGATTTTAATGAGATCTAAAATTGTATAATATATGGTATTACATTATTGAAAGTATTATATATATATATATCATATATATGATATATGATATATTATAAATATTGTTTATCTATTAAATATATAAATAAATTACTATCATAATATTAATAAAGATAAAGATTAAATTACATTTTTAAATGTAAAAATATTTAAGTAAAATTAAGTAACTGTTTATATATCCATATATAATATATATATATATATATATATATATATATATATATATATATCTGTATACATATATATATATACATATATATATATATACATATATATATATATATATATATATATATATATATATATATATATATATATATATATATATAGCAAACCTAATTCCGGTATATTCTCAATATATTACTTTACTTTACAATTGCTTATCATTTGTTTTCTTAATATTAGTAGTATTATGGATCATATCATGTCTGTTTTAACGAATATAGATAATAAAAATCATATATTTATAAAAATAATTTCTGATTATTACATAAATATAAATTTATATATATATATAAGTGTTAATATCATTATTATAAAATATCATAAATATATGTATGCTTCATAATAATCTTATTATTATTTTACAAATTGTATTTGTAATTAGATATAATTATGTTACCTCAATTATCTCGAGTAATGCAGTTAAATTATATTCATATTTGTTATTTTTTTTATTATTAAATAATTATTTCTAGACATATTGAAAATATGAAGACATTATTTTATATTATAATTTATTGAAATACAATATATTATTAATTACATGTTTTATATTATGCTTTATTAAATATTAATTATTAATTACATCATATTAATCATATTAATCTATGTATAGAACAACAATTATATAAGAAAAATCAATTAACAATGCTATGAATATAACATCAAGTATAGGAATATAACCTATACCCAAAATTAACTACAATACTCTTGAAATTTAATATAAGTAATTAAATTTAGAGAGATGGCTAGAGTAGTAGAATACTATGGGGATATGGGAGGGAGTGGAAGAGGGGTTGGAGTGGGAGAGTAGAATTAGTGGGAGAGGGGAGAGAGTGGGCGAGAAGAGGGAGTGGTGGAGGGGGAAGGAGTGGAAAAATGAGTGGGAGTGGAATAATGAGTGGGAGTTGGAGAGGAAAGAGGGAAGAAGTAGAGGAAGAAGAAGGGGAATAGGAAGATGGAGTGGGAGATGGATATGGAGATAGAGGTGGATATGGAGATGTAGATGGAGAGGGAGAGGTGTGAAGTTCACAGTTATATACTATCCACTAGAGGAGAGCGGTAGTTATTAATTTTTATCAATATTATTACAATTATTATAATAATATCATATAATACATTACATACTATAATGTATGTGATCTATCTATTAAGTATACTTAAATGTATACTTTATATTTAAATTAATTATATAATACATGATGTATTATATTATATCTAATATAACTATTGTTTAATATAATAAGTAATATGTTATTCATCATCATATATATATGTAATACTAACAAATGAGTTATATGTTGGATCAATGAATGTTATCAAATAAGTTACAAACTACAATAAACAGCACACGTACTTTTTTACAGAACGCATGCAATAAAAATACAATTTATTTATAAATAATATTTAAATACAATTTATTTATAAATAATATTTCAGGATTGTATTACTAGTCAACTGTATGAAAATTAATTCATATATATATATATATATATATATATATATATATTTAATGTAAAA
>OZ038318.1:12454292-12541100 GCA_964035775.1 Osedax frankpressi
TACGTGTGAGTCGTAAATCACTTTTTTCAGGATTTTATGAAATTAAAATAAATATATTAAATTAATTACAAAATTAACCAAGTATTATAATGATATTAATAGTACTAATACTAAGTATAGTATTATAATGATATTAATAGTACTAATTCTAATTATATATTAATATTTAATTATAATTATATATTAATTTTATATAAATTTATTTTCGTAAATATGATCCAAATATATTCTAAAAATGTAATATATTAACGAATGGTTTTTATAAAATAATTAAAATACTGTAATTAATACTTTAATACTTAATACTTTAATAATTATTATTTATACGATATATTCATTTTAGAATAAATTAATATTATTATACTTTTCTTTAATAATTACCAATAAAACTATAAATAATATCAAAACAAAAAATATCTAATTATTTAAATTTTCAAACAAAAATTCAAACACAATTAAATGAAATCATATATCATTTAATATTTGATTAAAATATTAATGAATACAATTTATGATAACCTAACTATAAAAAACTTTTTATATAATGTTTTATAATATATATTAAAATATATATTATAAGATATATATTTATCAATCCATAACTAATAATTAAAATTTAACACATTATTATACTTAATACGGCTTACATTTGATATAATAATTAGTAATCCTATATAATAAGTACTTAAAGAAGTACTTAATGATCAGCAATCCTATCTAAGTAGTACTTACTAATCACCAAGGCTGTCTATTTAGTTTCTATCTATCTTCTTTATTTATTTAAAAATATATGTATATATATATCTTGAATATATATATACATATATTTTTAAATAAATAAAGAAGATAGATAGAAACTAAATAGACATCATAGTCTAAATATACGGATTTTCTGAAAATGTTACATAAGGAAAATAAAAAGTTACCTACAAATATTATCTGAGTTAATAACATAAGCTGAGAAAATTGAAAATTTGATTAATAAATCATTACTAAATGATCTTAATAATAGAAATTTAAATTCTAAGATTCTTCATTCATAAGATTCACATAAATTTCAAATGTATTTTATATTTTCTCTTTAAAATGCAGTAAGAGGATCCAAGTAACCGAATTGGGTTATTAGCTGCAAAAAAAAACTAGTTAAAAAAATTTGTTTTTTAAAGTTTATTTTTCAACCATCAAGTGTAATGAAGTTTTTTCTAGTTTATTTAGGCATATTTAAAAACTATCTAGTTGAGTTAGGTTTATTTAGATTTATTTTTTGCAGCTAAATTTATTATATGTATTTATGTATTATATGTTACCTACCTACCTATTTATTTATTTTTATTTTAGATATTCAACTATACTTATACAATAGAATTAATTTAATTAATCAGGCAAGTTAGATTATTTATTTTAATACAATAGTATAATATAATTTTATTTATAATAATTCAATTATTAGTTTTTTTGTAAATTATTAGTAAATTATTAGTACATTTTTGTAAATTATTAGTTTTTTTCCATGCGTTACTTAATTATAATTATTATAATACTTAATTAGATATATTTTAATTGTAACTATAGTTACAATTAAAATAAATATATTCATCAATGATAATACTATAGTATATGATCATCAATGATTATGCTATACTATAGTATAGTATACTATAGTATACTATAGTATACTATAGTATACTATAGCTATACTATAGCTATACTATACTATATATTTAGTATATAATAATTAATATTAATATTATAATAATAATTACATTTTTTTATGATAATACATTACATCTTTTTCATAACTTGAAATCGTTTTTTAATGATATGATAAAATAAAATATACAATTATATACATATTTATTTTTAAATTATATTTATTTAATATAAATATTTAAATTTAAATATATTACAATTTAACAGAAAACTATAAATAGAAAGGAAAACATAATTATTATATGATATGTCAATTAGTAATGTCAAACACACGTTTTTTCCTCGGACCTCCCCGGGCTAAGGATACATTTAATAAACTGTAATACACTTGAAATAACTAACTATACTCGATATATTATTGTTAATGTGATATATTACTTAATGTGATATATTAAAATTTATATTTTGAATTTAGCTACAACTAGAATTTGAGAATATAGTAAAATTATAGTTTTCCAAAACTTATTTTAAAACAAAAATAAGGTGAAATATATATTTGTTAGACTCTATATATAGAATAATTCGTAATTCGTGTATGATAATGTAATTATTACATATCAAATATAAGTTTATTAAATATTATAATATATAGCTATTAAATTATTTGAGCGCTTAGTTTAAATAATTTATAAATATTCGTAAAATATATTTTAATTTACATTTCTATATATCTGCATACAATAACTACACGGTAAGTATTTTTATATAAAAACTAATCATTTATTTGAACCTGAATTGTAAATAATAAATAATATATTTTAGTATTATATTTTGATCCTATTAACCAATATTACCGAATTAAGCTAATTTTAGATTTTAATTATTCATATACGGTTGATTTTTAAATATAGGTATATAAACTTTATTATAAATAATATAATTACTTCTTAACTAGTATGTATTTAATAAATAAATATAACAATACTATTTATCATTAATTATTATTATTTAAATAATATATACTACTATTATTATATGCACTATACCGATATATGCGTATGTGAATATAAAATAAAAAACCTTACACGGATCGGATTGGAATCAACAGATAGATCTGCTAAAATCATGACAATTTCCTTGGACTTTGTTGGAATAGGTCATTAATAATGATTCATTACTCAAGATGCTACTAGATTCATTATTCTAGATTATTATATGGAATATTATATAAACATTTTAATTTCGTAAACCGTTATGCATTTTCCTCATAATATATTTATATTAAAAATCAATTTAAAAAATAAAATGATATGGGGTTAATGATAATGGTTATTTGTTTATAATATTAAAATTGTATATTAACTTTATGGTATATATTTGGAAATATCTGCGTGTAATAAATAAAATCTATATTGAGATTAATTGAATATCTATAACATTTAAATCAATAACATATTTGAAAATATCTGTGAATAATAAATAAAAGCAATATCGAGATAAATTTAATATCTGTAAAATTAAAATAATCCATGTATGAACTACAATGACATGAAAATTATAAAAATAATTCTTAACATTATTTGTAAACAACATAGCACCGTTCACAGCCTATCTAGCCAATGCCTTCATAACATTATTTGTAAACAATATAGCACTGTTCACAGCCTATCTAGCCAATGCCTTCATAACATTATTTGTAAACAATATAGCACCGTTCAAAGCCTATCTAGCCAATGCCTTCATAACATTATTTGTAAACAATATAGCACTGTTCACAGTCTATCTAGCCAATGCCACTTATTTAATTCTACGCAAAATTTAATTCCACGTTCGAGTATAATTACGTAGCGTCGAATACGCTAATAATTCATCAGATAATTTTAAATAAACGGTAACTTTGAAATCGCCGTAATTATTTAGAAAAATGTATATAAAAAACAGAGAATATTTTGAACATTTTAAATTCAGAGATTTTTTAAAATAGTTTTATTTCGCTATTTTTGCGAATTTCGAAATTACTCTCAGATATTTCCGAATCTATTCCCCAAATACGAGTCGTAATAATATAGCGGCGTTCGAAATACTTTTTATTCGTTTAGGAGATCGTTTTTAAAATTTTTGGAAATCGCCGAAAATAATATTTTGGAAATTAAATGTTTTTTTCCAAAACGCGAAAAACGTATATTCTATTACCCTTAGTCGGTGATTTTTTTGATCCCGGAAATTATCGAACATTTTCCCCGCGATACGTATACGTCGATTATTCGATTAACCGATATTCGTTCTGCATTTCATAGTTTAGAAACTTTTCGGAGCTCATGTTGTAAAGAAGTGGCGAAAATTACGAAATACCTCGAATTTTCGACTCGAGTCATTTTCGAGTAGGAATACGATTTTTTTAAATTGCGATTTTCATCCCTCTCCCTTTATTGGAGTTTTTAAAGTGCCCGTTAATTTTAGCTAGTAATTTTAACGAGATATTTTTTTAAAGTCGGTTCGACTCGCCGAGCTCGCCTCTGTACGATAAAAGGATTTTTATACGCAAATTATATTAGAGGTGGGATAATTTATATAACATTATATGTTCCTAATCTCATATATAGATTATTTACAATTTTATAAAATAATAAAACGCGTTTTTACATTATATACAATAAATAATAAATTGTTAAATGTTTATTAATTATAGACCAAGACAGACATCAATCCATAACACTAAATATTATTCATTTGGTGCTTCAGTAGTAATATTAATATTAATATTAATATGTTTTAATTAATAAGTTATAGGTTATAAATAAGTTATTAATAAGTTAATATTAATAAGTTTTAAATAAAGAGTATTATTTAAATGAGATATTTATTATTTAAAATGATGCAAAAAAATGATTTTATTATTTATTTTAAATATTTGTATTTTTTATAAATATTTAAAATAAACATAAATAAAAAATTATTTTATATAACGTTAATAAAGGCATTAATATAAAACTAATAATATATACCACCTTTAATATATGTACCAGCATTAATGTATGTATTAATTAATAAGATGTCATCTAATGGGTTAATTCTATAATATCGTTGATGCTTCTTAATCCTTTGAAAAATCTCTTTAATTGTATTCGCGTAATATAAAATAGATCCATCTAATAATTCATTTGAATTGAATACATATTATAAACAAATATCATATGTACAATTAGGATCATTCTAATCGTGACGGGAACACTATATAAATAAAACAATAAGATCTTAATTAATGAAATATAATTAGAAAAATAATTAATTATAATATATTATTCATTTAATTATTATGTAATATATTCAATTCAATTCAAGATCATTTTATTCATAGTAAAACTATTGAAACAGGCTAAAATTTTCAAGTTAATTAGATTCTCGTAATAAAAAATATAATAAATTCCAAATAATCAACACAAAAGCTAATGTAGAGTATAGTAATGAATTCTCAAAATATTCTAAAATGTTTAAATAGCCGTTAATAGAATCACATTTTAATAAAGATAGAAGATAAAGAGGAAGATTATGACAAATATTTAAATTGAAATATTTAAACTCATTTTTACCATATATGATATCAAGACTTATATTGTTGAGAAGTAAGCTTAGTTTCTATAGGCGGGTATTTTCCTTCAGTATAATAAAGCAGGTCGGGTAAGGTAAAATAGTGATAGTTAAAATAGTATTATATATACCTAATAATTACGCATGCCATTCCAAAGTAGTGGTTTTAAACATTTACTATTACCGTTATGATCAGTTCTATTAAAACCATAGCTCATTTATCTATAATCATTATTATAAAATTTAAATAATTTATATTATCCATCCGTCCATCTATAGAATTGAATTATATCATTAGATGAGATCGAGCAATATTATTGAATACATATATTTTAAACGGCTATTTAATATGACAATCAGATACTACAAGAAATGATAATCACACGCATATTATGTAATACTAATGAATTTTCAATTATTGTTAATAAATGTATTTTATCTGAATTCTTAATTGTATAAGTTGTATGGAACCTTTGCAATTATAAAATTAAGTCATTCCAGGTAATAGCAGAATAAACACATTTGAACATAATAATAATAGTTGAATGTTGGCTTTGATATTAATAACGTATTATTTACTATTAGCTGGCGAATATGTTTCTTTAGCTAGATATGTTGTAGATATGTATACCTCAGTGATTTATAATATAAAGGTGAATAAGTAATATTCAATATATTCTATACTTTTGTCATCTGCTTTTTTGAAATTACAAATCAACTTTATTACAATTCTTATGATTCCATTTAATATTAAAGTTTATTTAATCATTATTTAATCCGTGATGCGCTGTTAATAAGCGATAATGTATTATAGTCTGAAAATATTTAAAGATTTCGTAATGCCATCTGATTATCTAATACTTTTTATTTTATAGAAATGATAGGATGACTTTTTTATTATCACACAACTATTCATCCATTCATTCATCAATTTATAGTAAAATACAGCAAAATATATATATATATATATAGCAATATATATATATATATATATATATATATATATATATATATATAGTAATATATATAGCAATATATACAGCAATATATACAGCAATATATATAGTAATATATATAGTAATATATATATATATATATATATATATATATATATATATATATATATATATATATAGCAACATATATAGCAATATAGATAGCAATATATATATATATATATATATATATATAGCAAAATATATAGCAATATATATAGCAATATATATAGCAAAATATATAGCAATATATATAGCAATATATATAGCAATATATATATAGCAAAATATATAGTAATATATATAGCAATATATATATATATATATCAATATATATAGCAATATATATATAGCAATATATATATAGCAATATATGCAGTAATATATATATAGTAATATAACTATAACAATATATATAACAATAAATATATAGCAATATATATTTTCCATTGTAGAATTTAACAATAGACATTGATTATAGAAATAATATAATTTTAAAATTAATCATAATTCAGTCCGATGTCTAGACTTAAATAAGTTATTGATACTTTAATTGTAATTTGAATATTTATCATAAAACTTTTCTCACTGATCAATCAGGTATTATTAAATATTAAATATATTACGAATATTAATTATAATATACTTATAATATACTACTCTTTACATAATACATACATTGTGATACTTATACTTTACCTAAACATATACTATTCCTATTAACTAACCACGAAACCATCTAGAATATTTTAGTTTTTGTTATATTTTGAAATATTTGTATTTGCATTACAAATATATGATGTTTATTTTTTATTTAAAATAATGAATAAGATTGTATACTAGTTACGTCATCTGGCATTATGTATAGCAGTACTTCCCAAGAAGCTATCCATGCACTATTAATTATTTTGTTATATAATTAAGAGAACATATATTTTATTTGTATTTAAACTACGTCATGATTTTATTTATTTAAAATATTTATATACGAATTTATAATAATTACATCATCTGTTTTCTCGGGTTTATATTATTTTTATTATTTGTTAACATGTTATTATGTGACCTGATTATTAAATAAACGTATTATAACATGACTATTTTATTACATAACCGTATTGTTACATTACTATAGTAAAATTATATTAGTACGTCATAATATTATTATGTATCCCTATTATTGCATTACTATATTATTATGCTAGCATATTATTAAATCAAGAAACTAGATAATGCAATTATTATAAATTCCTATATAATTATTTTAAATAAAATAAAATCATGATATAATTTAAATACAAATAAAATATATATTTTCTCTTTTATTATATAATAAAAAAAACTAAAAGCGCCTGAATTGTTTCTTGGGAATTTAACATATTATTATGGCCCTATTTTATTACGCAAACATATTATTATATTATTATATCACCATAGTATGTAGTTACTATATAATTATGTTACCATACTATTACGATACTATATTATTTCGTTACCATATTTCTAAGTCACCATATTATTTACTTAACCATTAAATAACACAAATAACACATATTATTACCTAAATAAACAAAAAATATGAAAGTAATTTGATAAGTTACAGTAATTTGAAGAGTTACAGTAATTTGATAAGTTACAGTAATTTGATAAGTTACAGTAATTTGATAAGTTACAGTAATTTGATAAGTTACAGTAATTTGATAAGTTACAGTAATTTGAAGAGTTACAGTAATTTGATATACAAACAATACAAAAAAACATCACTGATATTTCCAAAACTTGACTCTTGTAAAATCATCCTTTTTACAAATAATAACAGGCCGATATTGCAAAATAATTGGTTTCATATAATTTTAAACCTTAGTTGTGATCTAATAATATTGTGTTTCATTACATATAACATGCTTACTTAATATTTAGTACTAAAGATACACTTTACTCGCATATCGAAAAGATAACTTCAACAAAATTATTTTTCCTATTATTTCTCTAATTATAAAAATGTAATTTTAACTCTGCAACAAATTTTAAATGTAACTTAAGACATTTTTTAAAACTCTAACTTAATAATATAAAAAAACATCTACTAACTTACTTGAAATTTCTAATTCAATATGAAGAAAATGTTTTTATATTACTACAATTACTTCACATACTACTTTTGAATATTGAACTCAGTATCTAGCGATACTAGAATAGCCACTACCATCACTCGCCCTCCAAAAATACCTCATTACAAACAATATCTCCTCAAACATGATTTTAATTATATTTCATTATATTCCAAAAAAACACCCCCATCACCACCACCACTACCACCATTACATACTTCACCATAATCATTAGGCAACCACTTATAAACCACAACCACTACTGCAGAGCTTGAATATAAAGGATCTTTTAGAAAGTGAGATGAATAACATCTACTATAATGATCCCTTTAATAATAATGTAACTGAATCCGGTGTGTAATATAAGTAATTTAAATGTATTAATAATATAATATTATAATGTAATATTTAAAAATATCTATACAATTAAATTTATATCAGCATAAATATATATATTAATATGTAGATGTATGTAATATGTATTATGTAATTAATTTTGATGCAAATTAACTTACTTATATCTAGAATATAGTTAATAATATAATTATATATATATATACTGTAAAGATTACAATTAGTTTAAAAATTTGTAGAAAAAATGTATATTTATTAATTTTAATTTAGGTCACTTTCCATGTTTATATATAATTAAATAATACTATAATATAATTATGTAAATATTATGATAATCCATAATAAGTATAAATAATATTAATTTTCTAGATATGGATGATTTAGGAGGTTACTTTATATATATATATATATATATATATAAGTGTTTTAGTTTTTATATGATATTATTTATATTGATTAATTTCATTATATTTTATTTAAATTTCATTAGTGACTTTAAATTAAGATTATAACTTTTTATCATTATTGCTTTATTTTATAATAATAATATAATTAAATGAATAATATAATATGCAATAAATAAAAAAATATAGAAAAATAATTTAATAATTATTTCAAATTTACATTTTAATTGAAATTATATTTTTAATAAGTTTTACATTTTATTGTAAGAATGTCCACATTTCAATGACACTATATTTATATATTTATAATTGTAAATATAACATTTTAAATGTTGATATATTTCTTAGTCTGTAAATATTATCTTGGTATGTGTTATTTAATATGATTATAGAATACGATTAATAACCTAATTCCCTTTTTCTATCTTTTTTATTGAAATTTAGTGTAATTATATTTAAATATTTTAATAACTAGTAGGATATTTTAGATGAGCTATATTTAATGATGGATATATTTTAAATTTGTATTAATATGATACCAAAATAGTTATATTAGTTTACATTATTATTATAGAGTATATTATTATTGAATTATCTGGAGTAAAATTATATTAATATATATTGACATTAATATATTGACATTAATATATTCACATTAATATATTCACATTAATATATTCACATTAATATATTCACATTAATATATTCACATTAATATATTCACATTAATATATTCACATTAATATATTCACATTAATATATTCACATTAATATATTCACATTAATATATTCACATTAATATATTCACATTAATATATTCACATTAATATATTCACATTAATATATTCACATTAATATATTCACATTAATATATTCACATTAATATATTCACATTAATATATTCACATTAATATATTCACATTAATATATTCACATTAATATATTCACATTAATATATTCACATTAATATATTCACATTAATATATTCACATTAATATATTCACATTAATATATTCACATTAATATATTCACATTAATATATTCACATTAATATATTCACATTAATATATTCACATTAATATATTCACATTAATATATTCACATTAATATATTCACATTAATATATTCACATTAATATATTCACATTAATATATTCACATTAATATATTCACATTAATATATTCACATTAATATATTAACATTAATATATTCACAGGAGTATATTCATATAATTATGTGAATATAATCATGCGAATTATATTAACATGATTATATTCTCTGTTATATTATAAAGTGAAATTAAATTTACATATGTATCAATACTATGTTGACGAACAATTTCTTATTATATCCTTTAAATATCGTAAATCTTATAAAATTAATAATTATTTACTATAACTTTTTTATATGATACTTGCAATATAAGCTTTTTGTAATCGACATTATTGTAGATATCTTTAATGTTCTATACATTTTTCTAACAAAAGATTATCTTCAAAAGTATTCAGATATATTGAGACACTTTCTGAAAATAAAAATGATTATATTCCTTTATTTTTTTGTATTCAAATGAATTAGTGTTCTGTAGTAGTCCCCTATATATAAGAATGATCTCCTATCTGTATAATGATCTCTTATTTTTGATAGTGGTCTTCTATCTTTAATAAATTAAAGTGATATTCTTAAAGTATACATTCTTATTTTGCATAAGAATTTTAACTGTAGTATCGTTTTCTAATATAATTAATTAATACTATAGTTATAGCTATAGTAATAACTATAGAGATACATAATTACAGGAATAAAGAAATGGCAAGATATACAATTATTCTAATAGGTAGAAAATTGCAGACTTAGCTCCTTTATTTTCAAATTCACTTATACTATATAATATACTATATACCTGTTTAAATATTAATAAGTCGTTCTTATTGTCAGATTTTAGAAATCATTATAAAGATTTTATTGAATTCATGAAATCAGGTTAAAGTATCTCTAATAAAATTCTATTGAATTCTAGTGAATTCTAGTAGATTCAAATACATTCTAGTGAAATCTAATTCAAATTGAATTATTAGTAGTTTAATATAATTTTAATCACGTGTATATAAATTATTGAATTAAATTAAAAAAATAAAAAAATGTAATAAATATCAATGATAATTTTAACTTATTATGTCATATAAATTTAAATTTAAACTATAAATTGTAGTAAATTGTATTTCTAGTTCATATTTAATAATATAAAGATTATTCTATCAACAGAGAAGTTGATGGGGATATCTTTAATATGGATCGTGCTTTCGACTACTATCATCATACTCATCTTACTGTCGATCCATATATTTTCCAAAAATAGGTTTTACTTATAATAGATTTAATTATTACTGTTGATTGTTATGTAATAGTATAATAATTGAGATGATTTACTAGTTGTGGAATTAATATATCGTAATATATATTTATAATGTCCATATAATTTGTTTATTTAACAAAACATATATTTACTATAAGTTCATTTTACTATTTATATTCATCATTATTTATAATGCTATTTAGGTGTGTTTTTATGATATTTTTATGACTACAATTATTTATTCCGAATTCTTACTATTAAATATAGAGAAAATTTAAGTTTAAATATGATTTAGATATAATCATTAAGAACTAATTAATTACTCATTAAGTAAAAAAAATGTATTTCTAATACACTTTATTACCTGTATTTAAATTATTTATTAAGTTAAGTTGAAGAATTTAGATTATATTAACTACTTATTCTTAATAATATTAACTACTTATTCTTAATAATATAAATTACTTATTCTTAACAATATGAACTACTTATTCTTAACAATATGAAATAATTATACTCGACAATATAAACTACTAATTCTTAACAATTTGAACTACTTTTTCTAAACAATATGATCTACTTATACTTAATAATATTAACAACCTATTCTTTATAATATAAACTACTTATTCTTAACAATATAAACTACTTATTCTTAACAATATGAACTACTTAATCTTATCAATATTAACTACTTATTCATAACAATATAAACTACTTATTCTTAACAATATGAAATACTTATTATTAACAATATGAACTACTTATTCTCAACATTATAAACTACTTATTCTTATAAATATGAACTACTTATTCTTAACAATATGAACTACTTATTCTTAATAATATGAACTACTTATTCATAACAATATAAACTACTTATTCTTAATAATATGAACTACTTATTTTTAACAAAATTAACTACTTATTCTTATAAATATGAACTACTTATTCTTAACAAAATTAACTACTTATTCTCAACATTATAAACTACTTATTCTTATAAATATGAACTACTTACTTCTAACAATATGAACTACTTATTTTTAATAATATGAACTACCTATTCATAACAATATAAACTACTTATTCTTAATAATATGAATTACTTATTCTTAACAATATGAAATACTTATTCTTAACAATATGAAATACTTATTCTTAACAATATGAACTACTTATTCTCAACATTATAAACTACTTATTCTTATGAATATGAACTACTTACTCTTAACAATATCAATTACTTATTCTAAACAATATAAACTACTTATTCATAATAATATGAACTACTTATACTTAACAATATATACTACTTATTCTTAACAATATGAAATAATTATTCTTAACAATATAAAATACTTATTCTTGATAATAGTAACTACTTATTCATAATAATATGAACTACTTATTCTTAACAATGTTAACTACTTATTCTTAATAATATGAACTACTTATTCTTAACAATATAAACTACTTATTCTTAACAATATAAACTACTTATTCTTAAAAATATTAACTACTTATTCTTAACAATATAAACTACTTATTCTTAACAATATAAACTACTTATTCTTAACAATATTAACTACTTATTCTTAACAATATTAACTACTTATTCTTAACAATATGAAATAATTATTCTTTACATTATCAAATACTTATTCTTAATAATATAAACTACTTATTCAAAACAATGTTAACTACTTATTCTTATCAATATGAACTACTTATTTTTAACAATATTAACTACTTATTCTAAACAATATGAACTACTTATTCTTAACAATGTTAACTGCTTATTCTTAATAATATTAACTACTTAATCTTAACAATATAAACTACTTATTCTTATCAATATTAACTACTTAATCTTAATAATATGAACTACTTATTCATAATAATATGAACTACTTATTCTTATCAATATAAACTACTTATTCTAAACAATATAAACTATTTATTCATAATAATATTAACTACTTATTCTAAACAATATAAACTAATTATACATAACAATATAAACTACTTATTCTTATCAATATGAACTACTTAGTCTAAACAATATGAACTACTTATTCTAAATAATATAAACTAATTATACTTAATAATATGAACTACTTATTCTTAACAATGTTAACTACTTATTCTTAACATTATAAAATACTTATATTTAATAATATAAAATAATTATTCTTAACAATATTAACTACTTATACTTAACAATATAAACTACTTATTCTAAACAATATAAACTACTTATTCATAATAATATGAACTACTTATACTTAACGATATAAACTACTCATTCTTAACAATGTTAACTACTTATTCTTAACAATATGAACTACTTATTCTTAACAATATGAACTACTTATTCTTAACATATAAACTACTTATTCTTAACAATGTTAACTACTTATTCTTAACATTATGAAATACTTATATTTAATAATATAAATAATTATTCTTAACAATATTAACTACTTATACTTAACAATATAAACTACTTATTCTAAACAATATAAACTACTTATTCATAATAATATGAACTACTTATACTTAACAATATAAACTACTTATTCTTAGCAATGTTAACTACTTATTCTTGATAACATTAACTACTTATTCTTAACAATATGAACTACTTATTCTTAACAATATAAACTACTTATTCTTAATAATATGAACTACTTATTCTTAACAATATGAACTACTTATTCTTAATAATATGAACTACTTATTCTTAACAATATGAACTACTTATTCTTAACAATATGAACTACTTATTCTTAACAATATTAACTACTTATTCTTATAAATATGAACTATTTATTCTTAACAAAATTAACAACTTATTATTAACAATATAAACTACTTATTCTTATAAATATGAACTACTTATTCTTAACAAAATTAACTACTTATTCTTAACAATATAAACTACTTATTCTTAATAATATGAACTACTTATTCTTAACAAAATTAACTACTTATTATTAACAATATAAACTACTTATTCTTAACAATATTAACTACTTATTCTTATAAATATGAACTACTTATTCTTAACAAAATTAACTACTTATTATTAACAATATGAACTACTTATTCTTCACAATATGGACTACTTATTATTAACAATATGAACTACTTATTCTCAACATTATAAACTACTTATTCTTATAAATATGAACTACTTATTCTTAACAATATGAACTACTTATTCTTAATAATATGAACTACTTATTCATAACAATATAAACTACTTATTCATAATAATATGAACTACTTATACTTAACGATATAAACTACTCATTCTTAACAATGTTAACTACTTATTCTTAACAATATGAACTACTTATTCTTATCAATATGAACTACTTATTCTTAACATATAAACTACTTATTCTTAACAATGTTAACTACTTATTCTTATCAATATGAACTACTTATTCTAAACAATATGAACTACTTATTCTAATCAATATGAACTACTTATTCTTAATAATGTTAACTAATTATTCTTGATAATATTAACTACTTATTCTTAACAATATGAACTACTTATTCTTAACAATATAAACTACTTATTCTTAATAATATGAACTACTTATTCTTAACAATATGAACTACTTATTCTTAATAATATGAACTACTTATTCTTAACAATATGAAATACTTATTATTAACAATATGAACTACTTATTCTCAACATTATAAACTACTTATTCTTATAAATATGAACTACTTACTCTTAAAAATATGAACTATTTATTCTTAATAATATGAACTACTTATTCATAACAATATAAACTACTTATTCTTAATAATATGAACTACTTATTCTTAACAATATGAACTAATTATACTTAACAATATGAATTACTTATTCTTAACAATATGAAATACTTATTCTTAACAATATAAAAATAATTATTCTTAACAATATAAAATAATTATTCTTATAAATATGAACTTCTTGTTCTTAACAATATGAACTACTTATTCTTAACAATATTAACTACTTATTCTTATAAATATGAACTACTTATTCTTAACAAAATTAACAACTTATTATTAACAATATAAACTACTTATTCTTATAAATATGAACTACTTATTCTTAACAAAATTAACTACTTATTCTTAACAATATAAACTACTTATTCTTAATAATATGAACTACTTATTCTTAACAAAATTAACTACTTATTATTAACAATATAAACTACTTATTCTTAACAATATTAACTACTTATTCTTATAAATATGAACTACTTATTCTTAACAAAATTAACTACTTATTATTAACAATATGAACTACTTATTCTTCACAATATGAAATACTTATTATTAACAATATGAACTACTTATTCTCAACATTATAAACTACTTATTCTTATAAATATGAACTACTTATTCTTAACAATATGAACTACTTATTCTTAATAATATGAACTACTTATTCATAACAATATAAACTACTTATTCTTAATAATATGAACTACTTATTTTTAACAAAATTAACTACTTATTCTTATAAATATGAACTACTTATTCTTAACAAAATTAACTACTTATTCTCAACATTATAAACTACTTATTCTTATAAATATGAACTACTTACTTCTAACAATATGAACTACTTATTTTTAATAATATGAACTACCTATTCATAACAATATAAACTACTTATTCTTAATAATATGAATGACTTATTCTTAACAATATGAAATACTTATTCTTAACAATATGAAATACTTATTCTTAACAATATGAACTACTTATTCTCAACATTATAAACTACTTATTCTTGTGAATATGAACTACTTACTCTTAACAATATCAACTACTTATTCTAAACAATATAAACTACTTATTCATAATAATATGAACTACTTATACTTAACAATATATACTACTTATTCTTAACAATATGAAATAATTATTCTTAACAATATAAAATACTTATACTTGATAATAGTAACTACTTATTCATAATAATATGAACTACTTATTCTTAACAATGTTAACTACTTATTCTTAATAATATGAACTACTTATTCTTAACAATATAAACTACTTATTCTTAACAAAATAAACTACTTATTCTTAAAAATATTAACTACTTATTCTTAACAATATAAACTACTTATTCTTAACAATATAAACTACTTATTCTTAACAATATTAACTACTTATTCTTAACAATATTAACTACTTATTCTTAACAATATGAAATAATTATTCTTTACATTATCAAATACTTATTCTTAACAATATGAAATAATTATTCTTTACATTATCAAATACTTATTCTTAATAATATAAACTACTTATACAAAACAATGTTAACTACTTATTCTTATCAATATGAACTACTTATTTTTAACAATATAAACTACTTATTCTTATAAATATGAACTACTTATTCTTAACAAAATTAACTACTTATTCTTAACAATATAAACTACTTATTCTTAATAATATGAACTACTTATTCTTAACAAAATTAACTACTTATTATTAACAATATAAACTACTTATTCTTAACAATATTAACTACTTATTCTTATAAATATGAACTACTTATTCTTAACAAAATTAACTACTTATTATTAACAATATGAACTACTTATTCTTCACAATATGAAATACTTATTATTAACAATATGAACTACTTATTCTCAACATTATAAACTACTTATTCTTATAAATATGAACTACTTATTCTTAACAATATGAACTACTTATTCTTAATAATATGAACTACTTATTCATAACAATATAAACTACTTATTCATAATAATATGAACTACTTATACTTAACGATATAAACTACTCATTCTTAACAATGTTAACTACTTATTCTTAACAATATGAACTACTTATTCTTATCAATATGAACTACTTATTCTTAACATATAAACTACTTATTCTTAACAATGTTAACTACTTATTCTTATCAATATGAACTATTTATTCTAAACAATATGAACTACTTATTCTAATCAATATGAACTACTTATTCTTAATAATGTTAACTAATTATTCTTGATAATATTAACTACTTAGTCTTAACAATATGAACTACTTATTCTTAACAATATAAACTACTTATTCTTAATAATATGAACTACTTATTCTTAACAATATGAACTACTTATTCTTAATAATATGAACTACTTATTCTTAACAATATGAAATACTTATTATTAACAATATGAACTACTTATTCTCAACATTATAAACTACTTATTCTTATAAATATGAACTACTTACTCTTAAAAATATGAACTATTTATTCTTAATAATATGAACTACTTATTCATAACAATATAAACTACTTATTCTTAATAATATGAACTACTTATTCTTAACAATATGAACTAATTATACTTAACAATATGAATTACTTATTCTTAACAATATGAAATACTTATTCTTAACAATATAAAATAATTATTCTTAACAATATAAAATAATTATTCATATAAATATGAACTTCTTGTTCTTAACAATATGAACTACTTATTCTTAACAATATTAACTACTTATTCTTATAAATATGAACTACTTATTCTTAACAAAATTAACAACTTATTATTAACAATATAAACTACTTATTCTTATAAATATGAACTACTTATTCTTAACAAAATTAACTACTTATTCTTAACAATATAAACTACTTATTCTTAATAATATGAACTACTTATTCTTAACAAAATTAACTACTTATTATTAACAATATAAACTACTTATTCTTAACAATATTAACTACTTTTTCTTATAAATATGAACTACTTATTCTTAACAAAATTAACTACTTATTATTAACAATATGAACTACTTATTCTTCACAATATGAAATACTTATTATTAACAATATGAACTACTTATTCTCAACATTATAAACTACTTATTCTTATAAATATGAACTACTTATTCTTAACAATATGAACTACTTATTCTTAATAATATGAACTACTTATTCATAACAATATAAACTACTTATTCTTAATAATATGAACTACTTATTTTTAACAAAATTAACTACTTATTCTTATAAATATGAACTACTTATTCTTAACAAAATTAACTACCTATTCATAACAATATAAACTACTTATTCTTAATAATATGAATGACTTATTCTTAACAATATGAAATACTTATTCTTAACAATATGAAATACTTATTCTTAACAATATGAACTACTTATTCTCAACATTATAAACTACTTATTCTTGTGAATATGAACTACTTACTCTTAACAATATCAACTACTTATTCTAAACAATATAAACTACTTATTCATAATAATATGAACTACTTATACTTAACAATATATACTACTTATTCTTAACAATATGAAATAATTATTCTTAATAATATAAAATACTTATACTTGATAATAGTAACTACTTATTCATAATAATATGAACTACTTATTCTTAACAATGTTAACTACTTATTCTTAATAATATGAACTACTTATTCTTAACAATATAAACTACTTATTCTTAACAATATAAACTACTTATTCTTAAAAATATTAACTACTTATTCTTAACAATATAAACTACTTATTCTTAACAATATAAACTACTTATTCTTAACAATATTAACTACTTATTCTTAACAATATGAAATAATTATTCTTTACATTATCAAATACTTATTCTTAACAATATGAAATAATTATTCTTTACATTATCAAATACTTATTCTTAATAATATAAACTACTTATACAAAACAATGTTAACTACTTATTCTTATCAATATGAACTACTTATTTTTAACAATATTAACTACTTATTCTAAACAATATGAACTACTTATTCTTAACAATGTTAACTGCTTATCCTTAATAATATTAACTACTTAATCTTAACAATATAAACTACTTATTCTTATCAATATTAACTACTTAATCTTAATAATATGAACTACTTATTCTTATCAATATGAACTACTTAGTCTAAACAATATGAACTACTTATTCTAAATAATATAAACTAATTATACTTAATAATATGAACTACTTATTCTTAACAATGTTACCTACTTATTCTTAACAATATAAACTACTTATTCTTAACAATGTTAACTACTTATTCTTAACATTATGAAATACTTATATTTAATAATATAAAATAATTATTCTTAACAATATTAACTACTTATACTTAACAATATAAACTACTTATTCTAAACAATATAAACTACTTATTCATAATAATATGAACTACTTATACTTAACAATATAAACTACTTATTCTTAACAATGTTAACTACTTATTCTTAACAATATGAACTACTTATTCTTAACAATATGAACTACTTATTCTAAACAATATGAACTACTTATTCTAAACAATATGAACTACTTATTCTTAATAATGTTAACTACTTATTCTTGATAATATTAACTACTTATTCTTAACAATATGAACTACTTATTCTTAATAATATGAACTACTTATTCTTAACAATATGAAATACTTATTATTAACAATATGAACTACTTATTCTCAACATTATAAACTACTTATTCTTATAAATATGAACTACTTACTCTTAAAAATATGAACTATTTATTCTAAATAATATGAACTACTTATTCATAACAATATAAACTACTTATTCTTAATAATATGAACTACTTATTCTTAACAATATGAACTAATTATACTTAACAATATGAATTACTTATTCTTAACAATATGAAATACTTATTCTTAACAATATAAAATAATTATTCTTAACAATATAAAATAATTATTCTTATAAATATGAACTAATTATTCTTATAAATATGAACTACTTATTCTTATCAATATGAACTACTTATTCTTAACAATATTAACTACTTATTCTTATAAATATGAACTACTTATTCTTAACAAAATTAACTACTTATTCTAAACAATATAAACTACTTATTCATAATAATATGAACTACATATACTTAACGATATAAACTACTCATTCTTAACAATGTTAACTACTTATTCTTAACAATATGAACTACTTATTCTTAACAATGTTAACTACTTATTCTTAACATTATGAAATACTTATATTTAATAATATAAAATAATTATTCTTAACAATATTAACTACTTATACTTAACAATATAAACTACTTATTCTAAACAATATAAACTACTTATTCATAATAATATGAACTACTTATACTTAACGATATAAACTACTCATTCTTAACAATGTTAACTACTTATTCTTAACAATATGAACTACTTATTCTTAACAATATGAACTACTTATTCTTAACATATAAACTACTTATTCTTAACAATGTTAACTACTTATTCTTAACAATGTTAACTACTTATTCTTAACAATATGAACTACTTATTCTTAACAATATGAACTACTTATTCTAAACAATATGAACTACTTATTCTAAACAATATGAACTACTTATTCTTAATAATGTTAACTACTTATTCTTGATAATATTAACTACTTATTCTTAACAATATGAACTACTTATTCTTAATAATATGAACTACTTATTCTTAACAATATGAAATACTTATTATTAACAATATGAACTACTTATTCTCAACATTATAAACTACTTATTCTTATAAATATGAACTACTTACTCTTAAAAATATGAACTATTTATTCTAAATAATATGAACTACTTATTCATAACAATATAAACTACTTATTCTTAATAATATGAACTACTTATTCTTAACAATATGAACTAATTATACTTAACAATATGAATTACTTATTCTTAACAATATGAAATACTTATTCTTAACAATATAAAATAATTATTCTTAACAATATAAAATAATTATTCTTATAAATATGAACTAATTATTCTTATAAATATGAACTACTTATTCTTATCAATATGAACTACTTATTCTTAACAATATTAACTACTTATTCTTATAAATATGAACTACTTATTCTTAACAAAATTAACTACTTATTCTAAACAATATAAACTACTTATTCATAATAATATGAACTACATATACTTAACGATATAAACTACTCATTCTTAACAATGTTAACTACTTATTCTTAACAATATGAACTACTTATTCTTAACAATATGAACTACTTATTCTTAACATATACACTACTTATTCTTAACAATGTTAACTACTTATTCTTAACATTATGAAATACTTATATTTAATAATATAAAATAATTATTCTTAACAATATTAACTACTTATACTTAACAATATAAACTACTTATTCTAAACAATATAAACTACTTATTCATAATAATATGAACTACTTATACTTAACAATATAAACTACTTATTCTTAACAATGTTAACTACTTATTCTTAACAATATGAACTACTTATTTTTAACAATATTAACTACTTATTCTAAACAATATGAACTACTTATTCTTAACAATGTTAACTGCTTATCCTTAATAATATTAACTACTTAATCTTAACAATATAAACTACTTATTCTTATCAATATTAACTACTTAATCTTAATAATATGAACTACTTATTCATAATAATATGAACTACTTATTCTTATCAATATAAACTACTTATTCTAAACAATATAAACTATTTATTCATAATAATATTAACTACTTATTCTAAACAATATAAACTAATTATACATAACAATATAAACTACTTATTCTTATCAATATGAACTACTTAGTCTAAACAATATGAACTACTTATTCTAAATAATATAAACTAATTATACTTAATAATATGAACTACTTATTCTTAACAATGTTAACTACTTATTCTTAACATTATGAAATACTTATATTTAATAATATAAAATAATTATTCTTAACAATATTAACTACTTATACTTAACAATATAAACTACTTATTCTAAACAATATAAACTACTTATTCATAATAATATGAACTACTTATACTTAACGATATAAACTACTCATTCTTAACAATGTTAACTACTTATTCTTAACAATATGAACTACTTATTCTTAACAATATGAACTACTTATTCTTAACATATAAACTACTTATTCTTAACAATGTTAACTACTTATTCTTAACATTATGAAATACTTATATTTAATAATATAAAATAATTATTCTTAACAATATTAACTACTTATACTTAACAATATAAACTACTTATTCTAAACAATATAAACTACTTATTCATAATAATATGAACTACTTATACTTAACAATATAAACTACTTATTCTTAACAATGTTAACTACTTATTCTTAACAATATGAACTACTTATTCTTAACAATATGAACTACTTATTCTAAACAATATGAACTACTTATTCTAAACAATATGAACTACTTATTCTTAATAATGTTAACTACTTATTCTTGATAATATTAACTACTTATTCTTAACAATATGAACTACTTATTCTTAATAATATGAACTACTTATTCTTAACAATATGAAATACTTATTATTAACAATATGAACTACTTATTCTCAACATTATAAACTACTTATTCTTATAAATATGAACTACTTACTCTTAAAAATATGAACTATTTATTCTAAATAATATGAACTACTTATTCATAACAATATAAACTACTTATTCTTAATAATATGAACTACTTATTCTTAACAATATGAACTAATTATACTTAACAATATGAATTACTTATTCTTAACAATATGAAATACTTATTCTTAACAATATAAAATAATTATTCTTAACAATATAAAATAATTATTCTTATAAATATGAACTAATTATTCTTATAAATATGAACTACTTATTCTTATCAATATGAACTACTTATTCTTAACAATATTAACTACTTATTCTTATAAATATGAACTACTTATTCTTAACAAAATTAACTACTTATTCTAAACAATATAAACTACTTATTCATAATAATATGAACTACTTATACTTAACGATATAAACTACTCATTCTTAACAATGTTAATTACTTATTCTTAACAATATGAACTACTTATTCTTAACAATATGAACTACTTATTCTTAACATATAAACTACTTATTCTTAACAATGTTAACTACTTATTCTTAACATTATGAAATACTTATATTTAATAATATAAAATAATTATTCTTAACAATATTAACTACTTATACTTAACAATATAAACTACTTATTCTAAACAATATAAACTACTTATTCATAATAATATGAACTACTTATACTTATAAATATGAACTACTTATTCTTAACAAAATTAACTACTTATTTTTATAAATATGAACTACTTATTCTTAACAAAATTAACTATTTATTCTTATAAATATGAACTACTTATTCTTAACAAAATTAACAACTTATTATTAACAATATAAACTACTTATTCTTATAAATATGAACTACTTATTCTTAACAAAATTAACTACTTATTCTTAACAATATAAACTACTTATTCTTAATAATATGAACTACTTATTCTTAACAAAATTAACTACTTATTATTAACAATATGAACTACTTACTCTTAATAATATGAACTACTTATTCTTAATAATATGAACTACTTATTCTCAACAATATGAAATACTTATTCTTAATAATATGAACTACTTATTCATAACAATATAAACTACTTATTCTTAATAATATGAACTACTTACTCTTAACAATATGAACTACTTATACTTAACAATATGAACTACTTATTCTTAACAATATTAACTACTTATTCTTAATAATATGAACTACTTACTCTTAATAATATGAACTACTTATACTTAACAATATGAACTACTTATTCTTAACAATATTAACTACTTATTCTTAATAATATAAACTACTTATTCTAAACAATATGAACTACTTATTCTAAACAATATGAACTACTTATTTTTAACAATGTTAACTACTTATTCTTGATAATATTAACTACTTAATTTTAACAATATGAAATACTTATTCTTGACATTATTAAATACTTATACTTAATAATATAAAATAATTATTCTTAACAATATTAACTACTTATTCTAAAAATATAAACTACTTATTCATAATAATATGAACTACTTATTCTTATCAATATAAACTACTTATTCTAAACAATATAAACTACTTACTCTTAATAATATGAACTACTTATACTTAACAATATGAACTACTTATTATTAACAATATTAACTACTTATTCTTAACAATATTAACTACTTATTCTAAACAATATGAACTACTTATTCTTAACAATATGAACTATTTATTCTTAATAATATTAACTACTTATTCTAAACAATATGAACTACTTATTCTTAACAATGTTAACTGCTTATTCTTAATAATATTAACTACTTATTCTTAACAATATTAACTACTTATTCTTAATAATATAAACTACTTATTCATAATAATATGAACTACTTATTCTTATCAATATAAATTACTTATTCTAAACAATTTAAACTACTTATTCATAATAATATTAACTACTTATTCTAAACAATATAAATTAATTTTACTTAACAATATAAACTACTTATTCTTAACAATATGAACTGCTTAGTCTAAATAATATGAACTACTTATTCTAAACACTATGAACTACTTATTCTTAACAATATTAACTACTTATTCTTAATAATACGAACTACTTATTCTTAACAATATAAACTACTTATTCTTAACATTATGAAATACTTATACTTAATAATATAAAATAATTATTCTTAACAATATTAACTACTTATTCTTAACAATATGAACTACTTATTCTTATCAATATGAACTACTTATTCTTATCAATATAAACTAATTATTCTTAATAATATTAACTACTTACTCTTAATAATATGAACTACTTATACTTAACAATATGAACTACTTATTCTTAACAATATTAACTACTTATTCTTAATAATATAAACTACTTATTCTTAACAATGTTACCTACTTATTCTTATCAATATGAACTACTTATTCTTAACAATATTAACTACTTATTCTTAAAAATAATAACTACTTACTCTTAATAATATGAACTAATTATTCTTAATAATAGAAACTACTTCTACTTAACAATATAAACTACTTATACCTAACAGTATAAACTATTTATTCTTAACAATATGAAATACTTATTCTTAACATTATGAAATACTTATACTTAATAATATAAAATAATTATTCTTAACAATATTAACTACTTATTCTAAACAATATAAACTACTTATTCATAATAATATGAACTACTTATTCTTAACAATATAAACTACTTATTCTTAACAATATAAACTACTTATTCTTAAAAATATTAACTACTTATTCTTAACAATATAAACTACTTATTCTTAACAATATAAACTACTTATTCTTAACAATATTAACTACTTATTCTTAACAATATTAACTACTTATTCTTAACAATATGAAATAATTATTCTTTACATTATCAAATACTTATTCTTAATAATATAAATTACTTATTCAAAACAATGTTAACTACTTATTCTTAACAATATGAACTACTTATTCTTAACAATATGAACTACTTAATCTAAACAATATGAACTACTTATTCTAAACAATATGAACTACTTATTCTTAATAATGTTAACTACTTATTCTTGATAATATTAACTACTTAATCTTAACAATATGAAATATTTATTCTTGACATTATGAAATACTTATACTTAATAATATAAAATAATTATTCTTAACTATATAAACTACTTATTCATAATAATATGAACTACTTATTCTTAACAATATTAACTACTTATTCTTAACAATATTAACTACTTATTCTTATCAATATAAACTACTTATTCATAATAATATGAACTACTTATTCTTAACAAAATTAACTACTTATTCTTATAAATATGAACTACTTATTCTTAACAAAATTAACACCTTATTCTCAACATTATAAACTATTTATTCTTATAAATATGAACTACTTACTCTTAAAAATATGAACTATTTATTCTTAATAATATGAACTACTTATTCATAACAATATAAACTAATTATTCTTAATAATATGAACTACTTATTCTTAACAATATGAACTAATTATACTTAACAATATGAATTACTTATTCTTAACAATATGAAATACTTATTCTTAACAATATAAAATAATTATTCTTGACAATATAAAATAATTATTCTTATAAATATGAACTACTTATTCTTAACAAAATTAACTACTTATTCTTAACAATATAAACTACTTATTCTTAATAATATGAACTACTTATTCTTAACAAAATTAACTACTTATTATTAACAATATAAACTACTTATTCTTAACAATATTAACTACTTATTCTTAACAATATTAACTACTTATTCTTAACAATATGAAATAATTATTCTTTACATTATCAAATACTTATTCTTAATAATATAAACTACTTATTCAAAACAATATAAACTACTTATTCATAATAATATGAACTACTTATTCTTATCAATATAAACTACTTATTCTAAACAATATAAACTATTTATTCATAATAATATTAACTACTTATTCTAAACAATATAAACTAATTATTCTAAACAATATAAACTAATTATACTTAATAATATTAACTACTTATTCTCAACAATGTTAACTATTTATTCTTATCAATATTAACTACTTATTCATAATAATATGAACTACTTATACTTAAAAATATAAACAACTTATTCTTAACAATATGAAATAATTATTCTTTACATTATCAAATACTTATTCTTATCAATATTAACTACTTATTCTTAACAATATGAAATAATTATTCTTTACATTATCAAATACATATTCTTAATAATATAAACTACTTATTCAAAACAATGTTAACTACTTATTCTTATCAATATGAACTACTTATTCTTAACAATATTAACTACTTATTCTATATAATATGAACTAATTATTCTAAACAATATAAACTAATTATACTTAATAATATTAACTACTTATTCTCAACAATGTTAACTATTTATTCTTATCAATATTAACTACTTATTCATAATAATATGAACTACTTATTCTTAACAATGTTAACTACTTATTCTTAACAATATTAACTACTTATTCTTATCAATATGAACTACTTATTCTTAACAATATTCACTATTTATTCTTAATAATATGAGCTACTTATTCTTAACAATATAAACTACTTATTCTTAACATTATGAACTACTTATACTTAATAATATGAACTACTTATTCTTAACAATATTAACTACTTATTCTTAATAATATAAACTACTTATTCTTAACAATAAGAACTACTAATTCTTATCAATATTAACTACTTAATCTTAATAATATTAACTACTTAATCTTAACAATATAAACTACTTATTCTTAACAATATGAACTACTTATTCTTAATAATATAAACTACTTATTCTTAACAATGTTAACTACTTATTCTTAACAATATGAACTACTTATTCTTAACAATATTAACTACTTATTCTTAATAATATAAACTACTTATTCTAAACAATATGAACTACTTATTCTAAACAATATGAACTACTTATTCTTAACAATGTTAACTGCTTATTCTTAATAATATTAACTACTTAATCTTAACAATATAAATTACTTATTCTTATCAATATTAACTACTTAATCTTAACAATATGAACTACTTATTCTTATCAATATTAACTACTTAATCTTAATAATATGAACAACTTATTCATAATAATATAAACTACTTATTCTTATCAATATTAACTACTTATTCTTAACAATATGAACTACTTATTCTTAACAATATGAACTACTTATTCTTATCAATATTAACTACTTAATCTTAATAATATGAACTACTTATTCATAATAATATGAACTACTTACTCTTAACAATATTAACTATTTATTCTTAATAATATTAACTACTTATTCTTAACAATATAAACTACTTATTTTTATCAATATTAACTACTTAATCTTAATAATATGAACTACTTATTCATAATAATATGAACTACTTATTCTTAACAATATTAACTACTTATTCTTAATAATATAAACTACTTATTCTTAACAATGTTAACTACTTATTCTTAACAATATGAACTATTTATTCTTATCAATATGAACTACTTATTCTTAACAATATTAACTACTTATTCTTAACAATATGAACTACTTATTCTAAATAATATAAACTACTTATTCATAATAATATAAACTACTTATTCTTAACAATATAAACTACTTATTCTAAATAATATGAAATACTTACTCTTAACAATATGAACTACTTATTCTTAACAATAGGAACTACTTATTCTTAACAATATGAACTACTTATTCTTATAAATATGAACTACTTATTCTTAACAATATTAACTACTTATTCTTATCAATATGAACTACTTATTCTTAACAATGTTAACTGCTTATTCTTAATAATATAAACTACTTATTCTAAACAATATGAATTACTTATTCTTAACAATATTAACTACTTATTCTTAACAATATTAACTACTTATTCTTAATAATATGAACTACTTATTCTTAATAATATAAAATAATTATTCTTAACAATATAAACTACTTATTCATAATAATATGAACTACTTATTCTTAACAATGTTAACTACTTCTACTTAACAATATAAACTACTTATACCTAACAGTATAAACTACTTATTCTTAACAATATGAAATACTTATTCTTAACATTATGAAATACTTATACTTAATAATATAAAATAATTATTCTTAACAATATTAACTACTTATTCTAAACAATATAAACTACTTATTCATAATAATATGAACTACTTATTCTTTACAATATTAACTACTTATTCTTAACAATATTAACTACTTATTCTCAACAATGTTAACTATTTATTCTTATCAATATTAACTACTTATTCATAATAATATGAACTACTAATTCTTAACAATGTTAACTACTTATTCTTAACAACATTAACTACTTATTCTTATCAATATGAACTACTTATTCTTAACAATATTCACTATTTATTCTTAATAATATGAGCTACTTATTCTTAACAATATAAACTACTTATTCTTAACATTATGAACTACTTATACTTAATAATATGAACTACTTATTCTTAACAATATTAACTACTTATTCTTAATAATATAAACTACTTATTCTTAACAATAAGAACTACTAATTCTTATCAATATTAACTACTTAATCTTAATAATATTAACTACTTAATCTTAACAATATAAACTACTTATTCTTAACAATATGAACTACTTATTCTTAATAATATAAACTACTTATTCTTAACAATGTTAACTACTTATTATTAACAATATGAACTACTTATTCTTAACAATATTAACTACTTATTCTTAATAATATAAACTACTTATTCATAATAATATGAACTACTTATTCTTAACAAAATTAACTACTTATTCTTATAAATATGAACTACTTATTCTTAACAAAATTAACACCTTATTCTCAACATTATAAACTATTTATTCTTATAAATATGAACTACTTACTCTTAAAAATATGAACTATTTATTCTTAATAATATGAACTACTTATTCATAACAATATAAACTAATTATTCTTAATAATATGAACTACTTATTCTTAACAATATGAACTAATTATACTTAACAATATGAATTACTTATTCTTAACAATATGAAATACTTATTCTTAACAATATAAAATAATTATTCTTGACAATATAAAATAATTATTCTTATAAATATGAACTACTTATTCTTAACAAAATTAACTACTTATTCTTAACAATATAAACTACTTATTCTTAATAATATGAACTACTTATTCTTAACAAAATTAACTACTTATTATTAACAATATAAACTACTTATTCTTAACAATATTAACTACTTATTCTTAACAATATTAACTACTTATTCTTAACAATATGAAATAATTATTCTTTACATTATCAAATACTTATTCTTAATAATATAAACTACTTATTCAAAACAATATAAACTACTTATTCATAATAATATGAACTACTTATTCTTATCAATATAAACTACTTATTCTAAACAATATAAACTATTTATTCATAATAATATTAACTACTTATTCTAAACAATATAAACTAATTATTCTAAACAATATAAACTAATTATACTTAATAATATTAACTACTTATTCTCAACAATGTTAACTATTTATTCTTATCAATATTAACTACTTATTCATAATAATATGAACTACTTATTCTTAATAATATAAACTACTTATTCTTAACAATGTTAACTACTTATTCTTAACAATATGAACTATTTATTCTTATCAATATGAACTACTTATTCTTAACAATATTAACTACTTATTCTTAACAATATGAACTACTTATTCTAAATAATATAAACTACTTATTCATAATAATATAAACTACTTATTCTTAACAATATAAACTACTTATTCTAAATAATATGAAATACTTACTCTTAACAATATGAACTACTTATTCTTAACAATAGGAACTACTTATTCTTAACAATATGAACTACTTATTCTTATAAATATGAACTACTTATTCTTAACAATATTAACTACTTATTCTTATCAATATGAACTACTTATTCTTAACAATGTTAACTGCTTATTCTTAATAATATAAACTACTTATTCTAAACAATATGAATTACTTATTCTTAACAATATTAACTACTTATTCTTAACAATATTAACTACTTATTCTTAATAATATGAACTACTTATTCTTAATAATATAAAATAATTATTCTTAACAATATAAACTACTTATTCATAATAATATGAACTACTTATTCTTAACAATGTTAACTACTTCTACTTAACAATATAAACTACTTATACCTAACAGTATAAACTACTTATTCTTAACAATATGAAATACTTATTCTTAACATTATGAAATACTTATACTTAATAATATAAAATAATTATTCTTAACAATATTAACTACTTATTCTAAACAATATAAACTACTTATTCATAATAATATGAACTACTTATTCTTTACAATATTCACTATTTATTCTTAATAATATGAGCTACTTATTCTTAACAATATAAACTACTTATTCTTAACATTATGAACTACTTATACTTAATAATATGAACTACTTATTCTTAACAATATTAACTACTTATTCTTAATAATATAAACTACTTATTCTTAACAATAAGAACTACTAATTCTTATCAATATTAACTACTTAATCTTAATAATATTAACTACTTAATCTTAACAATATAAACTACTTATTCTTAACAATATGAACTACTTATTCTTAATAATATAAACTACTTATTCTTAACAATGTTAACTACTTATTCTTAACAATATGAACTACTTATTCTTAACAATATTAACTACTTATTCTTAATAATATAAACTACTTATTCATAATAATATGAACTACTTATTCTTAACAAAATTAACTACTTATTCTTATAAATATGAACTACTTATTCTTAACAAAATTAACACCTTATTCTCAACATTATAAACTATTTATTCTTATAAATATGAACTACTTACTCTTAAAAATATGAACTATTTATTCTTAATAATATGAACTACTTATTCATAACAATATAAACTAATTATTCTTAATAATATGAACTACTTATTCTTAACAATATGAACTAATTATACTTAACAATATGAATTACTTATTCTTAACAATATGAAATACTTATTCTTAACAATATAAAATAATTATTCTTGACAATATAAAATAATTATTCTTATAAATATGAACTACTTATTCTTAACAAAATTAACTACTTATTCTTAACAATATAAACTACTTATTCTTAATAATATGAACTACTTATTCTTAACAAAATTAACTACTTATTATTAACAATATAAACTACTTATTCTTAACAATATTAACTACTTATTCTTAACAATATTAACTACTTATTCTTAACAATATGAAATAATTATTCTTTACATTATCAAATACTTATTCTTAATAATATAAACTACTTATTCAAAACAATATAAACTACTTATTCATAATAATATGAACTACTTATTCTTATCAATATAAACTACTTATTCTAAACAATATAAACTATTTATTCATAATAATATTAACTACTTATTCTAAACAATATAAACTAATTATTCTAAACAATATAAACTAATTATACTTAATAATATTAACTACTTATTCTCAACAATGTTAACTATTTATTCTTATCAATATTAACTACTTATTCATAATAATATGAACTACTTATACTTAAAAATATAAACAACTTATTCTTAACAATATGAAATAATTATTCTTTACATTATCAAATACTTATTCTTATCAATATTAACTACTTATTCTTAACAATATGAAATAATTATTCTTTACATTATCAAATACTTATTCTTAATAATATAAACTACTTATTCAAAACAATGTTAACTACTTATTCTTATCAATATGAACTACTTATTCTTAACAATATTAACTACTTATTCTATATAATATGAACTAATTATTCTAAACAATATAAACTAATTATACTTAATAATATTAACTACTTATTCTCAACAATGTTAACTATTTATTCTTATCAATATTAACTACTTATTCATAATAATATGAACTACTTATTCTTAACAATGTTAACTACTTATTCTTAACAATATTAACTACTTATTCTTATCAATATGAACTACTTATTTTTAACAATATTCACTATTTATTCTTAATAATATGAGCTACTTATTCTTAACAATATAAACTACTTATTCTTAACATTATGAACTACTTATACTTAATAATATGAACTACTTATTCTTAACAATATTAACTACTTATTCTTAATAATATAAACTACTTATTCTTAACAATAAGAACTACTAATTCTTATCAATATTAACTACTTAATCTTAATAATATTAACTACTTAATCTTAACAATATAAACTACTTATTCTTAACAATATGAACTACTTATTCTTAATAATATAGACTACTTATTCTTAACAATGTTAACTACTTATTCTTAACAATATGAACTACTTATTCTTAACAATATTAACTACTTATTCTTAATAATATAAACTACTTATTCTAAACAATATGAACTACTTATTCTAAACAATATGAACTACTTATTCTTAACAATGTTAACTGCTTATTCTTAATAATATTAACTACTTAATCTTAACAATATAAATTACTTATTCTTATCAATATTAACTACTTAATCTTAACAATATGAACTACTTATTCTTATCAATATTAACTACTCAATCTTAATAATATGAACAACTTATTCATAATAATATAAACTACTTATTCTTATCAATATTAACTACTTATTCTTAACAATATTAACTACTTATTCTTAACAATATGAACTACTTATTCTTATCAATATTAACTACTTAATCTTAATAATATGAACTACTTATTCATAATAATATGAACTACTTACTCTTAACAATATTAACTATTTATTCTTAATAATATTAACTACTTATTCTTAACAATATAAACTACTTATTTTTATCAATATTAACTGCTTAATCTTAATAATATGAACTACTTATTCATAATAATATGAACTACTTATTCATAACAATATTAACTACTTATTCTTAATAATATAAACTATTTATTCTTAACAATGTTAACTACTTATTCTTAACAATATGAACTATTTATTCTTATCAATATGAACTACTTATTCTTAACAATATTAACTACTTATTCTTAACAATATGAACTACTTATTCTAAATAATATAAACTACTTATTCATAATAATATAAACTACTTATTCTTAACAATATAAACTACTTATTCTAAATAATATGAAATACTTACTCTTAACAATATGAACTACTTATTCTTAACAATAGTAACTACTTATTCTTAACAATATGAACTACTTATTCTTATAAATATGAACTACTTATTCTTAACAATATTAACTACTTATTCTTATCAATATGAACTACTTATTCTTAACAATGTTAACTGCTTATTCTTAATAATATAAACTACTTATTCTAAACAATATGAATTACTTATTCTTAACAATATTAACTACTTATTCTTAACAATATTAACTACTTATTCTTAATAATATGAACTACTTATTCTTAATAATATAAAATAATTATTCTTAACAATATAAACTACTTATTCATAATAATATGAACTACTTATTCTTAACAATGTTAACTACTTCTACTTAACAATATAAACTACTTATACCTAACAGTATAAACTACTTATTCTTAACAATATGAAATACTTATTCTTAACATTATGAAATACTTATACTTAATAATATAAAATAATTATTCTTAACAATATTAACTACTTATTCTAAACAATATAAACTACTTATTCATAATAATATGAACTACTTATTCTTTACAATATTAACTACTTATTCTTAACAATATTAACTACTTATTCTCAACAATGTTAACTATTTATTCTTATCAATATTAACTACTTATTCATAATAATATGAACTACTTATTCTTAACAATGTTAACTACTTATTCTTAACAACATTAACTACTTATTCTTATCAATATGAACTACTTATTCTTAACAATATTCACTATTTATTCTTAATAATATGAGCTACTTATTCTTAACAATATAAACTACTTATTCTTAACATTATGAACTACTTATACTTAATAATATGAACTACTTATTCTTAACAATATTAACTACTTATTCTTAATAATATAAACTACTTATTCTTAACAATAAGAACTACTAATTCTTATCAATATTAACTACTTAATCTTAATAATATTAACTACTTAATCTTAACAATATAAACTACTTATTCTTAACAATATGAACTACTTATTCTTAATAATATAAACTACTTATTCTTAACAATGTTAACTACTTATTCTTAACAATATGAACTACTTATTCTTAACAATATTAACTACTTATTCTTAATAATATAAACTACTTATTCTAAACAATATGAACTACTTATTCTAAACAATATGAACTACTTATTCTTAACAATGTTAACTGCTTATTATTAATAATATTAACTACTTAATCTTAACAATATAAATTACTTATTCTTATCAATATTAACTACTTAATCTTAACAATATGAACTACTTATTCTTATCAATATTAACTACTTAATCTTAATAATATGAACAACTTATTCATAATAATATAAACTACTTATTCTTATCAATATTAACTACTTATTCTTAACAATATGAACTACTTATTCTTAACAATATGAACTACTTATTCTTATCAATATTAACTACTTAATCTTAATAATATAAACTACTTATTCATAATAATATGAACTACTTATTCTAAATAATATGAAATACTTACTCTTAACAATATGAACTACTTATTCTTAACAATAGGAACTACTTATTCTTAACAATATGAACTACTTATTCTTAATAATATAAAATAATTATTCTTAACAATATAAACTACTTATTCATAATAATATGAACTACTTATTCTTAACAATGTTAACTACTTCTACTTAAAAATATAAACCACTTATACCTAACAGTATAAACTACTTATTCTTAACAATATGAAATACTTATTCTTAACATTATGAAATACTTATACTTAATAATATAAAATAATTATTCTTAACAATATTAACTACTTATTCTAAACAATATAAAATACTTATTCATAATAATATGAACTACTTATTCTTTACAATATTAACTACTTATTCTTAACAATATTAACTACTTATTCTCAACAATATTAACTACAAATTCTAAACAATATGAATAACTTTTTCTTAACAATGTTAACTGCTTATTCTTAATAATATTAACTACTTATTCTTAACAATATAAATTACTTATTCTTATCAATATTAACTACTTAATCTTAACAATATGAACTACTTATTCTTATCAATATTAACTACTTATTCTTAACAATATGAACTACTTATTCTTATCAATATGAACTACTTATTCTTAACAATATTAACTACTTATTCTTAACAATATGAACTACTTATTCTAAATAATATAAACTACTTATTCATAACAATATAAACTACTTATTCTTAACAATATAAACTACTTATTCTAAATAATATGAAATACTTACTCTTAACAATATGAACTACTTATTATTAACAATAGGAACTACTTATTCTTAACAATATGAACTACTTATTCTTATAAATATGAACTACTTATTCTTAACAATATGAACTACTTATTCTTATAAATATGAACTACTTATTCTTAACAATATTAACTACTTATTCTTATCAATATGAACTACTTATTCTTAACAATGTTAACTGCTTATTCTTAATAATATAAACTACTTATTCTAAACAATATGAACTACTTATTCTAAACAATATGAACTACTTATTCTTAACAATATTAACTACTTATTCGTATCAATATGAACTACTTATTCTTAACAATATTAACTACTTATTCTTAATAATATAATCTATTTATTCTAAACAATATGAACTACTTATTCTTAATAATATTAACTACTTATTCTTAACAATATTAACTACTTATTCTTATCAATATGAACTACTTATTCTTAACAATATTAACTACTTATTCTTAACAATATGAACTACTTATTCTTATCAATATGAACTACTTATTCTTAACAATATTAACTACTTATTCTAAACAATATAAACTACTTATTCATAATAATATAAACTACTTATTCTTAACAATATTAAGTACTTATTCTTAACAATATTAACTACTTATTCTTATCAATATGAACTACTTATTCTTAACAATATTAAATACTTATACTTAATAATATAAAATAATTATTCTTAACAATATTAACTACTTATTCTAAACAATATAAACTACTTATTCATAATAATATGAACTACTTATTCTTAACAATATTAACTACTTATTCTTAACAATATTAACTACTTATTCTTATCAATATGAACTACTTATTCTTAACAATATTAACTACTTATTCTTAACAATATGAACTACTTATTCTTAACAATATTAACTACTTATTCTTAACAATATTAACTACTTATTCTTATCAATATGAACTACTTATTCTTAATAATATTAACTACTTATTCTTAATAATATGAACTACTTATTCTTAACAGTATAGACTACTTGTTCTTAACAATATGAAATACTTATTCTTAACATTATGAAATACTTATACTTAATAATATAAAATAATTATTCTTATCAAAATTAACTACTCATTCTAAACAATATAAACTACTTATTCATAATAATATGAACTACTTATTCTTAACAATATTAACTACTTATTCTTAACAATATTAACTACTTATTCTTATCAATATGAACTACTTATTCTTAACAATATTAACTACTTATTCTTAACAATATGAACTACTTATTCTTAACAATATTAACTACTTATTCTTAACAATATGAACTACTTATTCTTAACAATATTAACTACTTATTCTTAACAATATTAACTACTTATTCTTAATAATATAAACTACTTATTCTTAACAATGTTAACTACTTATTCTTAACAATATGAACTACTTATTCTTAACAATATGAACTACTTATTCTTAACAATATTAACTACTTATTCTTAACAATATGAACTATTTATTCTAAATAATTTGAACTACTTATTCATAACAATATAAACTACTTATTCTTAACAATATAAACTACTTATTCTAAATAATATGAAATACTTACTCTTAACAATATGAACTACTTATTCTTAACAATAGGAACTACTTATTCTTAATAATATAAACTACTTATTCTTAACAATGTTAACTACTTATTCGTATCAATATGAACTACCTATTCTTAACAATATTAACTACTTATTCTTAATAATATAAACTATTTATTCTAAACAATATGAACTACTTATTCTAAACAATATGAACTACTTATTCTTAATAATATTAACTACTTAATCTTAACAATATAAACTATTTATTCTTAACAATATTAACTACTCAATCTTAATAATATGAACTACTTATTCTTAACAATGTTAACTACTTATTCTTATCAATATGAACTACTTATTCTTAACAATATTAACTACTTATTCTTAATAATATAAACTACTTAATCTTAACAATATGAAATACTTACTCTTAACAATATGAACTACTTATTTTTAATAATATGAACTACTTATTCTTAACAATGTTAACTACTTATTCTTAACATTATGAAATACTTATACTTAATAATATAAAATAATTATTCTTAACAATATAAACTACTTATTCATAATAATATGAACTACTTATTCTTATAAATATGAACTACTTATTCTTAACAATATGAACTACTTATTCTTATAAATATGAACTACTTAATCTTAACAATATAAACTACTTATTCTAAATAATATAAACTACTTATTCATAACAATATAAACTACTTATTCTTAACAATATAAACTACTTATTCTAAATAATATGAAATACTTACTCTTAACAATATGAATTACTTATTCTTAACAATAGGAACTACTTATTCTTAACAATATGAACTACTTATTCTTATAAATATGAACTACTTATTCTTAATAATATGAACTACTTATTTTTATAAATATAAACTACTTATTCTTAAGTATATTAACTACTTATTCTTATCAATATGATCTACTTATTCTTAACAATGTTAACTGCTTATTCTTAATAATATAAACTACTTATTCTAAACAATATGAACTACTTATTCTAAACAATATGTACTACTTATTCTTAACAATATTAACTACTTATTCTTAACAATATTAACTACTTATTCTTAATAATATGAACTACTTATTCTTAATAATATAAAATAATTATTCTTAACAATATAAACTACTTATTCATAATAATATGAACTACTTATTCTTAACAATGTTAACTACTTCTACTTAAAAATATAAACTACTTATACCTAACAGTATAAACTACTTATTCTTAACAATATGAAATACTTATTCTTAACATTATGAAATACTTATACTTAATAATATAAAATAATTATTCTTAACAATATTAACTACTTATTCTAAACAATATAAACTACTTATTCATAATAATATAAACTACTTATTCTTATCAATATGAACTACTTATTCTTAACAATATGAACTACTTATTCTTAATAATATGAACTACTTATTCTTAATAATATAAAATAATTATTCTTAACAATATAAACTACTTATTCATAATAATATGAACTACTTATTCTTAACAATGTTAACTACTTCTACTTAACAATATAAACTACTTATACCTAACAGTATAAACTACTTATTCTTAACAATATGAAATACTTATTCTTAACATTATGAAATACTTATACTTAATAATATAAAATAATTATTCTTAACAATATTAACTACTTATTCTAAACAATATAAACTACTTATTCATAATAATATGAACTACTTATTCTTAACAATATTAACTACTTATTCTTAACAATATTAACTACTTATTCTTAACAATATTAACTACTTATTCTTATAAATATGAACTACTTATTCTTATCAATATGAACTACTTATTCTTAACAATATGAACTACTTATTCTTATAAATATGAACTACTTATTCTTAACAATATTAACTACTTATTCTTATCAATATGAACTACTTATTCTTAACAATGTTAACTACTTATTCTTATAAATACGAACTACTTATTCTTATCAATATGAACTACTTATTCTTAACAATGTTAACTACTTATTCTTATAAATATGAACTACTTAATCTTATAAATATGAACTACTTATTCTTAACAATATTAACTACTTATTCTAAACAATATGAACTACTTATTCTTAACAATGTTAACTACTTATTCTTATCAATATGAACTACTTATTCTAAACAATATGAACTACTTATTCTTAACAATGTTAACTGCTTATTCTTAACAATGTTAACTACTTAATCTTAATAATATGAACTATTTATTCTTAACAATATAAACTACTTATTCTTAACATTATGAAATACTTATTCTTAATAATATGAACTATTTATTCTTAACAATATAAACTACTTATTCTTAACATTATGAAATACTTATATTTAATAATATAAAATAATTATTCTTAACAATATTAACTACTTATTCTTAATAATATTAACTACTTACTCTTAATAATATGAACTATTATACTTAATAATATGAACTACTTATTCTTAACAATATTAACTACTTATTCTTAATAATATAAACTACTTATTATTAACAATGTTAACTACTTATTCTAAATAATATAAACTACTTATTCTTAACAATATGAAATACTTACTCTTAACAATATGAACTACTTATTTTTAATAATATGAACTACTTATTCTTAACAATATGAACTACTTATTCTTATAAATATGAACTACTTAATCTTAACAATATAAACTACTTATTCTTAACAATATTAACTACTTAATCTTAATAATATGAACTACTTATTCATAATAATATTAACTACTTATTCTTAACAATGTTAACTACTTATTCTTAACAATATGAACTACTTATTCTAAATAATATAAACTACTTATTCATAACAATATAAACTACTTATTCTTAACAATATAAACTACTTATTCTAAATAATATGAAATACTTACTCTTAACAATATGAACTACTTATTCTTAACAATAGGAACTACTTATTCTTAACAATATGAATTACTTATTCTTATAAATATGAACTACTTATTCTTAACAATATGAACTACTTATTCTTATAAATATGAACTACTTATTCTTAACAATATTAACTACTTATTCTTATCAATATGAACTACTTATTCTTAACAATGTTAACTGCTTATTCTTAATAATATAAACTACTTATTCTAAACAATATGAACTACTTATTTTAAACAATATTAACTACTTATTCTTAACAATATTAACTACTTATTCTTAACAATATTAACTACTTATTCTTAATAATAGGAACTACTTATTCTTAACAATATGAACTACTTATTCTTATAAATATGAACTACTTATTCTTAACAATATGAACTACTTATTCTTATAAATATGAACTACTTATTCTTAACAATATTAACTACTTATTCTTATCAATATGAACTACTTATTCTTAACAATGTTAACTACTTATTCTTATAAATATGAACTACTTATTCTTAATAATATGAACTACTTATTTTTATAAATATGAACTACTTATTCTTAAGTATATTAACTACTTATTCTTATCAATATGATCTACTTATTCTTAACAATGTTAACTGCTTATTCTTAATAATATAAACTACTTATTCTAAACAATATGAACTACTTATTCTAAACAATATGTACTACTTATTCTTAACAATATTAACTACTTATTCTTAACAATATTAACTACTTATTCTTAATAATATGAACTACTTATTCTTAATAATATAAAATAATTATTCTTAACAATATAAACTACTTATTCATAATAATATGAACTACTTATTCTTAACAATGTTAACTACTTCTACTTAAAAATATAAACTACTTATACCTAACAGTATAAACTACTTATTCTTAACAATATGAAATACTTATTCTTAACATTATGAAATACTTATACTTAATAATATAAAATAATTATTCTTAACAATATTAACTACTTATTCTAAACAATATAAACTACTTATTCATAATAATATAAACTAGTTATTCTTAACAATATTAAGTACTTATTCTTAACAATATTAACTACTTATTCTTATCAATATGAACTACTTATTCTTAACAATATGAACTACTTATTCTTAATAATATGAACTACTTATTCTTAATAATATAAAATAATTATTCTTAACAATATAAACTACTTATTCATAATAATATGAACTACTTATTCTTAACAATGTTAACTACTTCTACTTAACAATATAAACTACTTATACCTAACAGTATAAACTACTTATTCTTAACAATATGAAATACTTATTCTTAACATTATGAAATACTTATACTTAATAATATAAAATAATTATTCTTAACAATATTAACTACTTATTCTAAACAATATAAACTACTTATTCATAATAATATGAACTACTTATTCTTAACAATATTAACTACTTATTCTTAACAATATTAACTACTTATTCTTAACAATATTAACTACTTATTCTTATAAATATGAACTACTTATTCTTATCAATATGAACTACTTATTCTTAACAATATGAACTACTTATTCTTATAAATATGAACTACTTATTCTTAACAATATTAACTACTTATTCTTATCAATATGAACTACTTATTCTTAACAATGTTAACTACTTATTCTTATAAATACGAACTACTTATTCTTATCAATATGAACTACTTATTCTTAACAATGTTAACTACTTATTCTTATAAATATGAACTACTTAATCTTATAAATATGAACTACTTATTCTTAACAATATTAACTACTTATTCTAAACAATATGAACTACTTATTCTTAACAATGTTAACTACTTATTCTTATCAATATGAACTACTTATTCTAAACAATATGAACTACTTATTCTTAACAATGTTAACTGCTTATTCTTAACAATGTTAACTACTTAATCTTAATAATATGAACTATTTATTCTTAACAATATAAACTACTTATTCTTAACATTATGAAATACTTATTCTTAATAATATGAACTATTTATTCTTAACAATATAAACTACTTATTCTTAACATTATGAAATACTTATACTTAATAATATAAAATAATTATTCTTAACAATATTAACTACTTATTCTTAATAATATTAACTACTTACTCTTAATAATATGAACTATTATACTTAATAATATGAACTACTTATTCTTAACAATATTAACTACTTATTCTTAATAATATAAACTACTTATTATTAACAATGTTAACTACTTATTCTAAATAATATAAACTACTTATTCTTAACAATATGAAATACTTACTCTTAACAATATGAACTACTTATTTTTAATAATATGAACTACTTATTCTTAACAATATGAACTACTTATTCTTATAAATATGAACTACTTAATCTTAACAATATAAACTACTTATTCTTAACAATATTAACTACTTAATCTTAATAATATGAACTACTTATTCATAATAATATTAACTACTTATTCTTAACAATGTTAACTACTTATTCTTAACAATATGAACTACTTATTCTAAATAATATAAACTACTTATTCATAACAATATAAACTACTTATTCTTAACAATATAAACTACTTATTCTAAATAATATGAAATACTTACTCTTAACAATATGAACTACTTATTCTTAACAATAGGAACTACTTATTCTTAACAATATGAACTACTTATTCTTATAAATATGAACTACTTATTCTTAACAATATGAACTACTTATTCTTATAAATATGAACTACTTATTCTTAACAATATTAACTACTTATTCTTATCAATATGAACTACTTATTCTTAACAATGTTAACTGCTTATTCTTAATAATATAAACTACTTATTCTAAACAATATGAACTACTTATTTTAAACAATATGAACTACTTATTCTTAACAATATTAACTACTTATTCTTAACAATATTAACTACTTATTCTTAATAATATGAACTACTTATTCTTAATAATATAAAATAATTATTCTTAACAATATAAACTACTTATTCATAATAATATGAACTACTTATTCTTAACAATGTTACTACTTCTACTTAAAAATATAAACTACTTATACCTAACAGTATAAACTACTTATTCTCAACAATATGAAATACTTATTCTTAACATTATGAAATACTTATACTTAATAATATAAAATAATTATTCTTAACAATATTAACTACTTATTCTAAACAATATAAACTACTTATTCATAATAATATGAACTACTTATTCTTAACAATATTAACTACTTATTCTTAACAATAGTAACTACTTATTCTTATCAATATGAACTACTTATTCTTAACAATATGAACTACTTATTCTTAATAATATGAACTACTTATTCTTAATAATATAAAATAATTATTCTTAACAATATAAACTACTTATTCATAATAATATGAACTACTTATTCTTAACAATGTTAACTACTTCTACTTAACAATATAAACTACTTATACCTAACAGTATAAACTACTTATTCTTAACAATATGAAATACTTATTCTTAACATTATGAAATACTTATACTTAATAATATAAAATAATTATTCTTAACAATATTAACTACTTATTCTAAACAATATAAACTACTTATTCATAATAATATGAACTACTTATTCTTAACAATATTAACTACTTATTCTTAACAATATTAACTACTTATTCTTATCAATATGAACTACTTATTCTTAACAATATTAACTAATTATTCTTAACAATATGAACTACTTATTCTTAACAATATTAACTACTTATTCTTAACAATATGAACTACTTATTCTTATCAATATGAACTACTTATTCTTAATAATATTAACTACTTACTCTTAATAATATGAACTACTTATTCTTAACAGTATAGACTACTTATTCTTAACAATGTTAACTACTTCTACTTAACAATATAAACTACTTATACCTAACAGTATAAACTACTTATTCTTAACAATATGAAATACTTATTCTTAACATTATGAAATACTTATACTTAATAATATAAAATAATTATTCTTAACAATATTAACTACTTATTCTAAACAATATAAACTACTTATTCATAATAATATGAATTACTTATTCTTAACAATATTAACTACTTATTCTTAACAATATTAACTACTTATTCTTATCAATATGAACTACTTATTCTTAACAATATTAACTACTTATTCTTAACAATATGAACTACTTATTCTTAACAATATTAACTACTTATTCTTAACAATATTAACTACTTATTCTTATCAATATGAACTACTTATTCTTAATAATATTAACTACTTATTCTTAATAATATGAACTACTTATTCTTAACAGTATAGACTACTTATTCTTAACAATATGAAATACTTATTCTTAACATTATGAAATACTTATACTTAATAATATAAAATAATTATTCTTAACAAAATTAACTACTTATTCTAAACAATATAAACTACTTATTCATAATAATATGAACTACTTATTCTTAACAATATTAACTACTTATTCTTAACAATATTAACTACTTATTCTTATCAATATGAACTACTTATTCTTAACAATATGAACTACTTATTCTTAACAATATGAACTACTTATTCTTAACAATATTAACTACTTATTCTTAACAATATTAACTACATATTCTTATCAATATGAACTACTTATTCTTAATAATATGAACTGCTTATTCTTAACAATATAAACTACTTATTCTTAACATTATGAAATACTTATACTTAATAATATAAAATCATTATTCTTAACAATATTAACTACTTATTCTAAACAATATTAACTACTTATTCTTATCAATATGAACTACTTATTCTTAACAATGTTAACTACTTATTCTTATAAATACGAACTACTTATTCTTATCAATATGAACTACTTATTCTTAACAATGTTAACTACTTATTCTTATAAATATGAACTACTTAATCTTATAAATATGAACTACTTATTCTTAACAATATTAACTACTTATTCTAAACAATATGAACTACTTATTCTTAACAATGTTAACTACTTATTCTTATCAATATGAACTACTTATTCTAAACAATATGAACTACTTATTCTTAACAATGTTAACTGCTTATTCTTAACAATGTTAACTACTTAATCTTAATAATATGAACTATTTATTCTTAACAATATAAACTACTTATTCTTAACATTATGTAATACTTATTCTTAATAATATGAACTATTTATTCTTAACAATATAAACTACTTATTCTTAACATTATGAAATACTTATACTTAATAATATAAAATAATTATTCTTAACAATATTAACTACTTATTCTTAACAATATTAACTACTTATTCATAATAATATGAACTACTTATTCTTAACAATGTTAACTACTTCTACTTAACAATATAAACTACTTATACCTAACTGTATAAACTACTTATTCTTAATAATATAAACTACTTATTATTAACAATGTTAACTACTTATTCTAAATAATATAAACTACTTATTCTTAACAATATGAAATACTTACTCTTAACAATATGAACTACTTATTTTTAATAATATGAACTACTTATTCTTAACAATATGAACTACTTATTCTTATAAATATGAACTACTTAATCTTAACAATATAAACTACTTATTCTTAACAATATTAACTACTTAATCTTAATAATATGAACTACTTATTCATAATAATATTAACTACTTATTCTTAACAATGTTAACTACTTATTCTTAACAATATGAACTACTTATTCTAAATAATATAAACTACTTATTCATAACAATATAAACTACTTATTCTTAACAATATAAACTACTTATTCTAAATAATATGAAATACTTACTCTTAACAATATGAACTACTTATTCTTAACAATAGGAACTACTTATTCTTAACAATATGAACTACTTATTCTTATAAATATGAACTACTTATTCTTAACAATATGAACTACTTATTCTTATAAATATGAACTACTTATTCTTAACAATATTAACTACTTATTCTTATCAATATGAACTACTTATTCTTAACAATGTTAACTGCTTATTCTTAATAATATAAACTACTTATTCTAAACAATATGAACTACTTATTCTAAACAATATAAACTACTTATACCTAACAGTATAAACTACTTATTCTTAACAATATGAAATACTTATTCTTAACATTATGAAATACTTATACTTAATAATATAAAATAATTATTCTTAACAATATTAACTACTTATTCATAATAATATGAACTACTTATTCTTAACAATGTTAACTACTTCTACTTAACAATATAAACTACTTATACCTAACTGTATAAACTACTTATTCTTAACAATATGAAATACTTATTCTTAACATTATGAAATACTTATACTTAATAATATAAAATAATTATTCTTAACAATATTAACTACTTATTCATAATAATATGAACTACTTATTCTTAACAATGTTAACTACTTCTACTTTACAATATAAACTACTTATACCTAACTGTATAAACTACTTATTCTTAACAATATGAAATACTTATTCTTAACATTATGAAATACTTATACTTAATAATATAAAATAATTATTCTTAACAATATTAACTACTTATTCTAAACAATATAAACTACTTATTCATAATAATATGAACTACTTATTCTTAACAATATTAACTACTTATTCTTAACAATATTAACTACTTATTCTTATCAATATGAACTACTTATTCTTAATAATATTAACTACTTATTCTTAACAATATGAACTACTTATTCTTAACAATATGAACTAATTATTCTTAACAATATGAACTACTTATTCTTATCAATATGAACTACTTATTCTTAACAATATGAACTACTTATTCTTATAAATATGAACTACTTATTCTTAACAATATGAACTACTTATTCTTATAAATATGAACTACTTATTCTTAACAATATTAACTACTTATTCTTATCAATATGAACTACTTATTCTTAACAATGTTAACTGCTTATTCTTAATAATATAAACTACTTATTCTAAACAATATGAACTACTTATTCTAAACAATATGAACTACTTATTCTTAACAATATTAACTACTTATTCTTAACAATATTAACTACTTATTCTTATCAATATGAACTACTTATTCTTAATAATATGAACTGCTTATTCTTAACAATATAAACTACTTATTCTTAACATTATGAAATACTTATACTTAATAATATAAAATAATTATTCTTAACAATATTAACTACTTATTCTAAACAATATTAACTACTTATTCTTATTAATATGAACTACTTATTCTTAACAATATTAACTACTTATTCATAACAATATAAACTACTTATACCTAACAGTATAAACTACTTATTCTTATAAATATGAACTACTTATTCTTAACAATATTAACTACTTATTCTTATCAATATGAACTACTTATTCTTAACAATGTTAACTGCTTATTCTTAATAATATAAACTACTTATTCTAAACAATATGAACTACTTACTCTTAACAATATGAACTACTTATTCTTAACAATAGGAACTACTTATTCTTAACAATATGAACTACTTATTCTTATAAATATGAACTACTTATTCTTAACAATATGAACTACTTATTCTTATAAATATGAACTACTTATTCTTAACAATATGAACTACTTATTCTTATAAATATGAACTACTTATTCTTAACAATATTAACTACTTATTCTTATCAATATGAACTACTTATTCTTAACAATGTTAACTGCTTATTCTTAATAATATAAACTACTTATTCTAAACAATATGAACTACTTACTCTTAACAATATGAACTACTTATTCTTAACAATAGGAACTACTTATTCTTAACAATATGAACTACTTATTCTTATAAATATGAACTACTTATTCTTAACAATATGAACTACTTATTCTTATAAATATGAACTACTTATTCTTAACAATATTAACTACTTATTCTTATCAATATGAAATACTTATTCTTAACATTATGAAATACTTATACTTAATAATATAAAATAATTATTCTTAACAATATTAACTACTTATTCTAAACAATATAAACTACTTATTCATAATAATATGAACTACTTATTCTTAACAATATTAACTACTTATTCTTAACAATATTAACTACTTATTCTTAACAATATTAACTACTTATTCTTATCAATATGAACTACTTATTCTTAACAATATAAACTACTTATACCTAACAGTATAAACTACTTATTCTTAACAATATGAAATACTTATTCTTAACATTATGAAATACTTATACTTAATAATATAAAATAATTATTCTTAACAATATTAACTACTTATTCATAATAATATGAACTACTTATTCTTAACAATGTTAACTACTTCTACTTAACAATATAAACTACTTATACCTAACTGTATAAACTACTTATTCTTAACAATATGAAATACTTATTCTTAACATTATGAAATACTTATACTTAATAATATAAAATAATTATTCTTAACAATATTAACTACTTATTCTAAACAATATAAACTACTTATTCATAATAATATGAACTACTTATTCTTAACAATATTAACTACTTATTCTTAACAATATTAACTACTTATTCTTATCAATATGAACTACTTATTCTTAATAATATTAACTACTTATTCTTAACAATATGAACTACTTATTCTTAACAATATGAACTAATTATTCTTAACAATATGAACTACTTATTCTTATCAATATGAACTACTTATTCTTAACAATATGAACTACTTATTCTTATAAATATGAACTACTTATTCTTAACAATATGAACTACTTATTCTTATAAATATGAACTACTTATTCTTAACAATATTAACTACTTATTCTTATCAATATGAACTACTTATTCTTAACAATGTTAACTGCTTATTCTTAATAATATAAACTACTTATTCTAAACAATATGAACTACTTATTCTAAACAATATGAACTACTTATTCTTAACAATATTAACTACTTATTCTTAACAATATTAACTACTTATTCTTATCAATATGAACTACTTATTCTTAATAATATGAACTGCTTATTCTTAACAATATAAACTACTTATTCTTAACATTATGAAATACTTATACTTAATAATATAAAATAATTATTCTTAACAATATTAACTACTTATTCTAAACAATATTAACTACTTATTCTTATTAATATGAACTACTTATTCTTAACAATATTAACTACTTATTCATAACAATATAAACTACTTATACCTAACAGTATAAACTACTTATTCTTATAAATATGAACTACTTATTCTTAACAATATTAACTACTTATTCTTATCAATATGAACTACTTATTCTTAACAATGTTAACTGCTTATTCTTAATAATATAAACTACTTATTCTAAACAATATGAACTACTTACTCTTAACAATATGAACTACTTATTCTTAACAATAGGAACTACTTATTCTTAACAATATGAACTACTTATTCTTATAAATATGAACTACTTATTCTTAACAATATGAACTACTTATACCTAACAGTATAAACTACTTATTCTTAACAATATGAAATACTTATTCTTAACATTATGAAATACTTATACTTAATAATATAAAATAATTATTCTTAACAATATTAACTACTTATTCATAATAATATGAACTACTTATTCTTAACAATGTTAACTACTTCTACTTAACAATATAAACTACTTATACCTAACTGTATAAACTACTTATTCTTAACAATATGAAATACTTATTCTTAACATTATGAAATACTTATACTTAATAATATAAAATAATTATTCTTAACAATATTAACTACTTATTCTAAACAATATAAACTACTTATTCATAATAATATGAACTACTTATTCTTAACAATATTAACTACTTATTCTTAACAATATTAACTACTTATTCTTATCAATATGAACTACTTATTCTTAATAATATTAACTACTTATTCTTAACAATATGAACTACTTATTCTTAACAATATGAACTAATTATTCTTAACAATATGAACTACTTATTCTTATCAATATGAACTACTTATTCTTAACAATACGAACTACTTATTCTTATAAATATGAACTACTTATTCTTAACAATATGAACTACTTATTCTTATAAATATGAACTACTTATTCTTAACAATATTAACTACTTATTCTTATCAATATGAACTACTTATTCTTAACAATGTTAACTGCTTATTCTTAATAATATAAACTACTTATTCTAAACAATATGAACTACTTATTCTAAACAATATGAACTACTTATTCTTAACAATATTAACTACTTATTCTTAACAATATTAACTACTTATTCTTATCAATATGAACTACTTATTCTTAATAATATGAACTGCTTATTCTTAACAATATAAACTACTTATTCTTAACATTATGAAATACTTATACTTAATAATATAAAATAATTATTCTTAACAATATTAACTACTTATTCTAAACAATATTAACTACTTATTCTTATTAATATGAACTACTTATTCTTAACAATATTAACTACTTATTCATAACAATATAAACTACTTATACCTAACAGTATAAACTACTTATTCTTATAAATATGAACTACTTATTCTTAACAATATTAACTACTTATTCTTATCAATATGAACTACTTATTCTTAACAATGTTAACTGCTTATTCTTAATAATATAAACTACTTATTCTAAACAATATGAACTACTTACTCTTAACAATATGAACTACTTATTCTTAACAATAGGAACTACTCATTCTTAACAATATGAACTACTTATTCTTATAAATATGAACTACTTATTCTTAACAATATGAACTACTTATTCTTATAAATATGAACTACTTATTCTTAACAATATGAACTACTTATTCTTATAAATATGAACTACTTATTCTTAACAATATTAACTACTTATTCTTATCAATATGAACTACTTATTCTTAACAATGTTAACTGCTTATTCTTAATAATATAAACTACTTATTCTAAACAATATGAACTACTTATTCTTAACAATATGAACTACTTATTCTTATAAATATGAACTACTTATTCTTAACAATATGAACTACTTATTCTTATAAATATGAACTACTTATTCTTAACAATATTAACTACTTATTCTTATCAATATGAAATACTTATTCTTAACATTATGAAATACTTATACTTAATAATATAAAATAATTATTCTTAACAATATTAACTACTTATTCTAAACAATATAAACTACTTATTCATAATAATATGAACTACTTATTCTTAACAATATTAACTACTTATTCTTAACAATATTAACTACTTATTCTTATAAATATGAACTACTTATTCTTAACAATAGTAACTACTTATTCTTAACAATATGAACTACTTATTTTTAACAATATTAACTACTTATTCTTAACAATATTAACTACTTATTCTTATCAATATGAACTACTTATTCTTAACAATATTAACTACTTATTCTTAATAATATAAACTACATATTCTTAACAATATGAAATACTTACTCTTAACAATATGAACTACTTATTATTAATAATATGAACTACTTATTCATAACAATATAAACTACTTATTCTTAACAATATTAACTACTTATTCTTATCAATATGAACTACTTATTCTTAACAATGTTAACTACTTATTCTTATAAATATGAACTACTTATTCTTATCAATATGAACTACTTATTCTTAACAATGTTAACTACTTATTCTTATAAATATGAACTACTTATTCTTAACAATATGAACTACTTATTCTTATAAATTTGAACTACTTATTCTTAACAATATTAACTACTTATTCTTATCAATATGAACTACTTATTCTTAACAATATGAAATACTTATTCTTAACATTATGAAATACTTATACTTAATAATATAAAATAATTATTCTTAACAATATTAACTACTTATTCTAAACAATATAAACTACTTATTCATAATAATATGAACTACTTATTCTTAACAATATTAACTACTTATTCTTAACAATATTAACTACTTATTCTTATCAATATGAACTACTTATTCTTAACAATATTAACTACTTATTCTTAACAATATGTACTACTTATTCTTAACAATATTAACTACTTATTCTTAACAATATTAACTACTTATTCTTATCAATATGAACTACTTATTCTTAATAATATTAACTACTTATTCTTAATAATATGAACTACTTATTCTTAACAGTATAGACTACTTATTCTTAACAATATGAAATACTTATTTTTAACATTATGAAATACTTATACTTAATAATATAAAATAATTATTCTTAACAAAATTAACTACTTATTCTAAACAATATAAACTACTAATTCATAATAATATGAACTTCTTATTCTTAACAATATTAACTACTTATTCTTAACAATATTAACTACTTATTCTTATCAATATGAACTACTTATTCTTAACAATATTAACTACTTATTCCTAACAATATGAACTACTTATTCTTAACAATATTAACTACTTATTCTTAACAATATTAACTACTTATTCTTATCAATATGAACTACTTATTCTTAATAATATTAACTACTTATTCTTAATAATATGAACTACTTATTCTTAACAGTATAGACTACTTATTCTTAACAATATGAAATACTTATTCTTAACATTATGAAATACTTATACTTAATAATATAAAATAATTATTCTTAACAAAATTAACTACTTATTCTAAACAATATAAACTACTTATTCATAATAATATGAACTACTTATTCTTAACAATATTAACTACTTATTCTTATCAATATGAATTACTTATTCTTAACAATATTAACTACTTATTCTTAACAATATGAACTACTTATTCTTAACAATATTAACTACTTATTCTTAACAATATTAACTACTTATTCTTATCAATATGAACTACTTATTCTTAATAATATGAACTGCTTATTCTTAACAATATAAACTACTTATTCTTAACATTATGAAATACTTATACTTAATAATATAAAATAATTATTCTTAACAATATTAACTACTTATTCTAAACAATATTAACTACTTATTCTTATCAATATGAACTACTTATTCTTAACAATATTAACTACTTATTCATAACAATATAAACTACTTATTCTTAATAATATAAACTACTTATTCTAAATAATATGAAATACTTACTCTTAATAATATGAACTACTTATTCTTAACAATAGGAACTACTTATTCTTAACAATATGAACTACTTATTCTTATAAATATGAACTACTTATTCTTAACAATATGAACTACTTATTCTTATAAATATGAACTACTTATTCTTAACAATATTAACTACTTATTCTTATCAATATGAACTACTTATTCTTAACAATGTTAACTGCTTATTCTTAATAATATAAACTACTTATTCTAAACAATATGAACTACTTATTCTAAACAATATGAACTACTTATTCTTAACAATATTAACTACTTATTCTTAACAATATTAACTACTTATTCTTATCAATATGAACTACTTATTCTTAGTAATATGAACTGCTTATTCTTAACAATATAAACTACTTATTCTTAACATTATGAAATACTTATACTTAATAATATAAAATAATTATTCTTAACAATATTAACTACTTATTCTAAACAATATTAACTACATATTCTTATCAATATGAACTACTTATTCTTAACAATATTAACTACTTATTCATAACAATATAAACTACTTATACCTAACAGTATAAACTACTTATTCTTAACAATATGAAATACTTATTCTTAACATTATGAAATACTTATACTTAATAATATAAAATAATTATTCTTAACAATATTAACTACTTATTCTAAACAATATAAACTACTTATTCATAATAATATGAACTACTTATTCTTAACAATATTAACTACTTATTCTTAACAATATTAACTACTTATTCTTATAAATATGAACTACTTATTCTTAATAATAGTAACTACTTATTCTTAACAATGTGAACTACTTATTTTTAACAATATTAACTACTTATTCTTAACAATATTAACTACTTATTCTTATCAATATGAACTACTTATTCTTAACAATATTAACTACTTATTCTTAATAATATAAACTACATATTCTTAACAATATGAAATACTTACTCTTAACAATATGAACTACTTATTCTTAATAATATGAACTACTTATTCTTAACAATGTTAACTACTTATTCTTAACATTATGAAATACTTATACTTAATAATATAAAATAATTATTCTTAACAATATAAACTATTTATTCATAATAATATGAACTACTTATTCTTAACAATGTTAACTACTTATTCTTAACAATATGAACTACTTATTCTTATCAATATGAACTACTTATTCTTAACAATATTAACTACTTATTCTTAACAATATGAACTATTTATTCTAAATAATTTGAACTACTTATTCATAACAATATAAACTACTTATTCTTAACAATATTAACTACTTATTCTTATCAATATGAACTACTTATTCTTAACAATGTTAACTACTTATTCTTATAAATATGAACTACTTATTCTTATAAATATGAACTACTTATTCTTAACAATATGAACTACTTATTCTTATAAATATGAACTACTTATTCTTAACAATATTAACTACTTATTCTTATCAATATGAACTACTTATTCTTAACAATGTTAACTACTTATTCATATAAATACGAACTACTTATTCTTATCAATATGAACTACTTATTCTTAACAATGTTAACTACTTATTCTTATAAATATGAACTACTTAATCTTATCAATATGAACTGCTTATTCTTAACAATATTAACTACTTATTCTTATTAATATGAACTACTTATTCTTATCAATATGAACTACATATTCTTATCAATATGAACTACTTATTCTTAACAATGTTAACTACTTATTCTTATAAATATGAACTACTTATTCTTATCAATATGAACTACTTATTCTTATCAATGTTAACTACTTATTCTTATTAATATGAACTACTTATTCTTATCAATATGAACTACTTATTATTAACAATGTTAACTACTTATTCTAAATAATATAAACTACTTATTCTTAACATTATGAAATACTTATACTTAATAATATAAAATAATTATTCTAAACAATATGAACTACTTATTCTTAACAATGTTAACTGCTTATTCTTAACAATATTAACTACTTATTCTTAACAATATGAATTACTTATTCTTAACAATATTAACTACTTATTCTTAATAATATGAACTACTTATTCTTAACAATATATACTACTTATTCTTAACATTATGAAATACTTATACTTAATAATATAAAATAATTATTCTTAACAATATTAACTACTTATTCTTAACAATATTAACTACTTATTCTTATCAATATGAACTACTTATTCTTAACAATGTTAACTACTTATTCTTAACAATATGAACTACTTATTCTTATCAATATGAACTACTTATTCTTAACAATATTAACTACTTATTCTTAACAATATGAACTATTTATTCTAAATAATTTGAACTACTTATTCATAACAATATAAACTACTTATTCTTAACAATATTAACTACTTATTCTTATCAATATGAACTACTTATTCTTAACAATGTTAACTACTTATTCTTATAAATATGAACTACTTATTCTTATAAATATGAACTACTTATTCTTAACAATATGAACTACTTATTCTTATAAATATGAACTACTTATTCTTAACAATATTAACTACTTATTCTTATCAATATGAACTACTTATTCTTAACAATGTTAACTACTTATTCATATAAATACGAACTACTTATTCTTATCAATATGAACTACTTATTCTTAACAATGTTAACTACTTATTCTTATAAATATGAACTACTTAATCTTATCAATATGAACTGCTTATTCTTAACAATATTAACTACTTATTCTTATTAATATGAACTACTTATTCTTATCAATATGAACTACATATTCTTATCAATATGAACTACTTATTCTTAACAATGTTAACTACTTATTCTTATAAATATGAACTACTTATTCTTATCAATATGAACTACTTATTCTTATCAATGTTAACTACTTATTCTTATTAATATGAACTACTTATTCTTATCAATATGAACTACTTATTATTAACAATGTTAACTACTTATTCTAAATAATATAAACTACTTATTCTTAACATTATGAAATACTTATACTTAATAATATAAAATAATTATTCTAAACAATATGAACTACTTATTCTTAACAATGTTAACTGCTTATTCTTAACAATATTAACTACTTATTCTTAACAATATGAATTACTTATTCTTAACAATATTAACTACTTATTCTTAATAATATGAACTACTTATTCTTAACAATATATACTACTTATTCTTAACATTATGAAATACTTATACTTAATAATATAAAATAATTATTCTTAACAATATTAACTACTTATTCTTAACAATATTAACTACTTATTCTTATCAATATGAACTACTTATTCTTAACAATATTAACTACTTATTCTTATCAATATAAACTACTTATTCTTAATAATATTAACTACTTACTCTTAATAATATGAACTATTATACTTAATAATATGAACTACTTATTCTTAACAATATTAACTACTTATTCTTAATAATATAAACTACTTATTATTAACAATGTTAACTACTTATTCTAAATAATATAAACTACTTATTCATAACAATATTAACTACTTATTATTAATAATATAAACTACTTATTCATAATAATATGAACTACTTATTCTTAACAATGTTAACTACTTATTCTTAACAATATTAACTACTTATTCTTATCAATATGAACTACTTATTCTTAACAATGTTAACTACTTATTCTTAACAATGTTAACTACTTATTCTTATCAATATGAACTACTTATTCTTAATAATATGAACTACTTACTCTTAATAATATGAACTACTTACTCTTAATAATATGAACTACTTATTCTTATCAATATTAACTACTTAATCTTAATAATATGAACTACTTATTCTTATCAATATTAACTACTTATTCTTAACATTATGAAATACTTATACTTAATAATATAAAATAATTATTCTTAACAATATAAACTACTTATTCATAATAATATGAAATACTTATTCTTAACATTATGAAATACTTATACTTAATCATATAAAATAATTATTCTTAACAATATAAACTACTTATTCATAATAATATGAACTACTTATTCTTAATAATATAAACTACTTATTCATAATAATATGAAATACTTATTCTTAATAATATAAACTACTTATTCATAATAATATGAACTACTTACTCTTAACAATATGAACTACTTATTCTTATCAATATTAACTACTTATTCTTAATAATATAAACTACTTATTCATAATAATATGAACTACTTATTCTTAACAATGTTAACTACTTATTCTTAACAATATGAACTATTTATTCTAAATAATTTGAACTACTTATTCATAACAATATAAACTACTTATTCTTAACAATATTAACTACTTATTCTTATCAATATGAACTACTTATTCTTAACAATGTTAACTACTTATTCTTATAAATATGAACTACTTATTCTTATAAATATGAACTACTTATTCTTAACAATATGAACTACTTATTCTTATAAATATGAACTACTTATTCTTAACAATATTAACTACTTATTCTTATCAATATGAACTACTTATTCTTAACAATGTTAACTACTTATTCATATAAATACGAACTACTTATTCTTATCAATATGAACTACTTATTCTTAACAATGTTAACTACTTATTCTTATAAATATGAACTACTTAATCTTATCAATAGGAACTACTTATTCTTAACAATATTAACTACTTATTCTTAACAATATTAACTACTTATTCTTAACAATATTAACTACTTATTCTTATTAATATGAACTACTTATTCTTATCAATATGAACTACATATTCTTATCAATATGAACTACTTATTCTTAACAATGTTAACTACTTATTCTTATAAATATGAACTACTTATTCTTATCAATATGAACTACTTATTCTTATCAATGTTAACTACTTATTCTTATTAATATGAACTACTTATTCTTATCAATATGAACTACTTATTATTAACAATGTTAACTACTTATTCTAAATAATATAAACTACTTATTCTTAACATTATGAAATACTTATACTTAATAATATAAAATAATTATTCTAAACAATATGAACTACTTATTCTTAACAATGTTAACTGCTTATTCTTAACAATATTAACTACTTATTCTTAACAATATGAATTACTTATTCTTAACAATATTAACTACTTATTCTTAATAATATGAACTACTTATTCTTAACAATATATACTACTTATTCTTAACATTATGAAATACTTATACTTAATAATATAAAATAATTATTCTTAACAATATTAACTACTTATTCTTAACAATATTAACTACTTATTCTTATCAATATGAACTACTTATTCTTAACAATATTAACTACTTATTCTTATCAATATAAACTACTTATTCTTAATAATATTAACTACTTACTCTTAATAATATGAACTATTATACTTAATAATATGAACTACTTATTCTTAACAATATTAACTACTTATTCTTAATAATATAAACTACTTATTATTAACAATGTTAACTACTTATTCTAAATAATATAAACTACTTATTCATAACAATATTAACTACTTATTATTAATAATATATACTACTTATTCATAATAATATGAACTACTTATTCTTAACAATGTTAACTACTTATTCTTAACAATATTAACTACTTATTCTTATCAATATGAACTACTTATTCTTAACAATGTTAACTACTTATTCTTAACAATGTTAACTACTTATTCTTATCAATATGAACTACTTATTCTTAATAATATGAACTACTTACTCTTAATAATATGAACTACTTACTCTTAATAATATGAACTACTTATTCTTATCAATATTAACTACTTAATCTTAATAATATGAACTACTTATTCTTATCAATATTAACTACTTATTCTTAACATTATGAAATACTTATACTTAATAATATAAAATAATTATTCTTAACAATATAAACTACTTATTCATAATAATATGAAATACTTATTCTTAACATTATGAAATACTTATACTTAATCATATAAAATAATTATTCTTAACAATATAAACTACTTATTCATAATAATATGAACTACTTATTCTTAATAATATAAACTACTTATTCATAATAATATGAAATACTTATTCTTAATAATATAAACTACTTATTCATAATAATATGAACTACTTACTCTTAACAATATGAACTACTTATTCTTATCAATATTAACTACTTATTCTTAATAATATAAACTACTTATTCATAATAATATGAACTACTTATTCTTAACAATGTTAACTACTTATTCTTAACAATGTTATCTACTTATTCTTAACATTATGAAATACTTATACTTAATAATATAAACTAATTATTCTTAACAATATAAACTACTTATTCTAAATAATATGAAATACTTACTCTTAACAATATGAACTACTTATTCTTATAAATATGAACTACTTATTCTTAACAATATTAACTACTTATTCTTAACAATATAAACTACTTATTCTTAACAATATGAACTACTTATTCTTAACTATATAAACTACTTATTCATAATAATATGAACTACTTATTCTTATCAATGTTAACTACTTATTCTTAACAATGTTAACTACTTATTCTTATCAATATGAACTACTTATTCTTAATAATATGAACTACTTATTCTTAACAATGTTAACTACTTATTCTTAACATTATGAAATACTTATACTTAATAATATAAAATAATTATTCTTAACAATATAAACTACTTATTCATAATAATATGAACTACTTATTCTTAACAATGTTAACTACTTATTCTTAACAATATGAACTACTTATTCTTATCAATATGAACTACTTATTCTTAACAATATTAACTACTTATTCTTAACAATATGAACTATTTATTCTAAATAATTTGAACTACTTATTCATAACAATATAAACTACTTATTCTTAACAATATTAACTACTTATTCTTATCAATATGAACTACTTATTCTTAACAATGTTAACTACTTATTCTTATAAATATAAACTACTTATTCTTATAAATATGAACTACCTTATTCTTAACAATATGAACTACTTATTCTTATAAATATGAACTACTTATTCTTAACAATATTAACTACTTATTCTTATCAATATGAACTACTTATTCTTAACAATGTTAACTACTTATTCATATAAATACAAACTACTTATTCTTATCAATATGAACTACTTATTCTTAACAATGTTAACTACTTATTCTTATAAATATGAACTACTTAATCTTATCAATATGAACTGCTTATTCTTAACAATATTAACTACTTATTCTTATTAATATGAACTACTTATTCTTATCAATATGAACTACATATTCTTATCAATATGAACTACTTATTCTTAACAATGTTAACTACTTATTCTTATAAATATGAACTACTTATTCTTATCAATATGAACTACTTATTCTTATCAATGTTAACTACTTATTCTTATTAATATGAACTACTTATTCTTATCAATATGAACTACTTATTCTAAACAATATGAACTACTTATTCTTAACAATGTTAACTGCTTATTCTTAACAATATTAACTACTTATTCTTATCAATATGAACTACTTATTCTTAACAATATTAACTACTTATTCTTAATAATATGAACTACTTATTCTTAACAATATAAACTACTTATTCTTAAAATTATGAAATACTTATACTTAATAATATAAAATAATTATTCTTAACAATATTAACTACTTATTCTTAACAATATTAACTACTTATTCTTATCAATATGAACTACTTATTCTTAACAATATTAACTACTTATTCTTATCAATATAAACTACTTATTCTTAATAATATTAACTACTTACTCTTAATAATATGAACTACTTATTATTAACAATGTTAACTACTTATTCTAAATAATATAAACTACTTATTCATAACAATATTAACTACTTATTCTTAATAATATAAACTACTTATTCATAATAATATGAACTACTTATTCTTAACAATGTTAACTACTTATTCTTAACAATATTAACTACTTATTCTTATCAATATGAACTACTTATTCTTAACAATGTTATCTACTTATTCTTAACAATATTAACTACTTATTCTTAACAATATGATCTACTTATTCTAAATAATATAAACTACTTATTCATAACAATATAAATTACTTATTCTTAACAATATGAACTACTTATTCTTAACTATATAAACTACTTATTCATAATAATATGAACTACTTATTCTTATCAATGTTAACTACTTATTCTTAATAATGTTAACTACTTATTCTTAACATTATGAAATACTTATACTTAATAATATAAAATAATTATTCTTAACAATATAAACTACTTATTCATAATAATATGAAATACTTATTCTTAACATTATGAAATACTTATACTTAATCATATAAAATAATTATTCTTAACAATATAAACTACTTATTCATAATAATATGAACTACTTATTCTTAATAATATAAACTACTTATTCATAATAATATGAAATACTTATTCTTAATAATATAAACTACTTATTCATAATAATATGAACTACTTACTCTTAACAATATGAACTACTTATTCTTATCAATATTAACTAATTATTCTTAATAATATAAACTACTTATTCATAATAATATGAACTACTTATTCTTAACAATGTTAACTACTTATTCTTAACAATGTTATCTACTTATTCTTAACATTATGAAATACTTATACTTAATAATATAAACTAATTATTCTTAACAATATAAACTACTTATTCTAAATAATATGAAATACTTACTCTTAACAATATGAACTACTTATTCTTATAAATATGAACTACTTATTCTTAACAATATTAACTACTTATTCTTAACAATATAAACTACTTATTCTTAACAATATGAACTACTTATTCTTAACTATATAAACTACTTATTCATAATAATATGAACTACTTATTCTTATCAATGTTAACTACTTATTCTTAACAATGTTAACTACTTATTCTTATCAATATGAACTACTTATTCTTAATAATATGAACTACTTATTCTTAACAATGTTAACTACTTATTCTTAACATTATGAAATACTTATACTTAATAATATAAAATAATTATTCTTAACAATATAAACTACTTATTCATAATAATATGAACTACTTATTCTTAACAATGTTAACTACTTATTCTTAACAATATGAACTACTTATTCTTATCAATATGAACTACTTATTCTTAACAATATTAACTACTTATTCTTAACAATATGAACTATTTATTCTAAATAATTTGAACTACTTATTCATAACAATATAAACTACTTATTCTTAACAATATTAACTACTTATTCTTATCAATATGAACTACTTATTCTTAACAATGTTAACTACTTATTCTTATAAATATAAACTACTTATTCTTATAAATATGAACTACTTTATTCTTAACAATATGAACTACTTATTCTTATAAATATGAACTACTTATTCTTAACAATATTAACTACTTATTCTTATCAATATGAACTACTTATTCTTAACAATGTTAACTACTTATTCATATAAATACAAACTACTTATTCTTATCAATATGAACTACTTATTCTTAACAATGTTAACTACTTATTCTTATAAATATGAACTACTTAATCTTATCAATATGAACTGCTTATTCTTAACAATATTAACTACTTATTCTTATTAATATGAACTACTTATTCTTATCAATATGAACTACATATTCTTATCAATATGAACTACTTATTCTTAACAATGTTAACTACTTATTCTTATAAATATGAACTACTTATTCTTATCAATATGAACTACTTATTCTTATCAATGTTAACTACTTATTCTTATTAATATGAACTACTTATTCTTATCAATATGAACTACTTATTCTAAACAATATGAACTACTTATTCTTAACAATGTTAACTGCTTATTCTTAACAATATTAACTACTTATTCTTATCAATATGAACTACTTATTCTTAACAATATTAACTACTTATTCTTAATAATATGAACTACTTATTCTTAACAATATAAACTACTTATTCTTAACAATATTAACTACTTATTCTTATCAATATAAACTACTTATTCTTAATAATATTAACTACTTACTCTTAATAATATGAACTACTTATTATTAACAATGTTAACTACTTATTCTAAATAATATAAACTACTTATTCATAACAATATTAACTACTTATTCTTAATAATATAAACTACTTATTCATAATAATATGAACTACTTATTCTTAACAATGTTAACTACTTATTCTTAACAATATTAACTACTTATTCTTATCAATATGAACTACTTATTCTTAACAATGTTATCTACTTATTCTTAACAATATTAACTACTTATTCTTAACAATATGATCTACTTATTCTAAATAATATAAACTACTTATTCATAACAATATAAATTACTTATTCTTAACAATATGAACTACTTATTCTTAACTATATAAACTACTTATTCATAATAATATGAACTACTTATTCTTATCAATATAAACTACTTATTCTTAATAATATTAACTACTTACTCTTAATAATATGAACTACTTATTATTAACAATGTTAACTACTTATTCTAAATAATATAAACTACTTATTCATAATAATATGAACTACTTATTCTTAATAATATAAACTACTTATTCATAATAATATGAAATACTTATTCTTAATAATATAAACTACTTATTCATAATAATATGAACTACTTACTCTTAACAATATGAACTACTTATTCTTATCAATATTAACTAATTATTCTTAATAATATAAACTACTTATTCATAATAATATGAACTACTTATTCTTAACAATGTTAACTACTTATTCTTAACAATGTTATCTACTTATTCTTAACATTATGAAATACTTATACTTAATAATATAAACTAATTATTCTTAACAATATAAACTACTTATTCTAAATAATATGAAATACTTACTCTTAACAATATGAACTACTTATTCTTATAAATATGAACTACTTATTCTTAACAATATTAACTACTTATTCTTAACAATATAAACTACTTATTCTTAACAATATGAACTACTTATTCTTAACTATATAAACTACTTATTCATAATAATATGAACTACTTATTCTTATCAATGTTAACTACTTATTCTTAACAATGTTAACTATTTATTCTAAATAATTTGAACTACTTATTCATAACAATATAAACTACTTATTCTTAACAATATTAACTACTTATTCTTATCAATATGAACTACTTATTCTTAACAATGTTAACTACTTATTCTTATAAATATAAACTACTTATTCTTATAAATATGAACTACTTTATTCTTAACAATATGAACTACTTATTCTTATAAATATGAACTACTTATTCTTAACAATATTAACTACTTATTCTTATCAATATGAACTACTTATTCTTAACAATGTTAACTACTTATTCATATAAATACAAACTACTTATTCTTATCAATATGAACTACTTATTCTTAACAATGTTAACTACTTATTCTTATAAATATGAACTACTTAATCTTATCAATATGAACTGCTTATTCTTAACAATATTAACTACTTATTCTTATTAATATGAACTACTTATTCTTATCAATATGAACTACATATTCTTATCAATATGAACTACTTATTCTTAACAATGTTAACTACTTATTCTTATAAATATGAACTACTTATTCTTATCAATATGAACTACTTATTCTTATCAATGTTAACTACTTATTCTTATTAATATGAACTACTTATTCTTATCAATATGAACTACTTATTCTAAACAATATGAACTACTTATTCTTAACAATGTTAACTGCTTATTCTTAACAATATTAACTACTTATTCTTATCAATATGAACTACTTATTCTTAACAATATTAACTACTTATTCTTAATAATATGAACTACTTATTCTTAACAATATAAACTACTTATTCTTAACAATATTAACTACTTATTCTTATCAATATAAACTACTTATTCTTAATAATATTAACTACTTACTCTTAATAATATGAACTACTTATTATTAACAATGTTAACTACTTATTCTAAATAATATAAACTACTTATTCATAACAATATTAACTACTTATTCTTAATAATATAAACTACTTATTCATAATAATATGAACTACTTATTCTTAACAATGTTAACTACTTATTCTTAACAATATTAACTACTTATTCTTATCAATATGAACTACTTATTCTTAACAATGTTATCTACTTATTCTTAACAATATTAACTACTTATTCTTAACAATATGATCTACTTATTCTAAATAATATAAACTACTTATTCATAACAATATAAATTACTTATTCTTAACAATATGAACTACTTATTCTTAACTATATAAACTACTTATTCATAATAATATGAACTACTTATTCTTATCAATGTTAACTACTTATTCTTAACAATGTTAACTACTTATTCTTAACATTATGAAATACTTATACTTAATAATATAAAATAATTATTCTTAACAATATAAACTACTTATTCATAATAATATGAAATACTTATTCTTAACATTATGAAATACTTATACTTAATCATATAAAATAATTATTCTTAACAATATAAACTACTTATTCATAATAATATGAACTACTTATTCTTAATAATATAAACTACTTATTCATAATAATATGAAATACTTATTCTTAATAATATAAACTACTTATTCATAATAATATGAACTACTTACTCTTAACAATATGAACTACTTATTCTTATCAATATTAACTAATTATTCTTAATAATATAAACTACTTATTCATAATAATATGAACTACTTATTCTTAACAATGTTAACTACTTATTCTTAACAATGTTATCTACTTATTCTTAACATTATGAAATACTTATACTTAATAATATAAAATAAGTATTCTTAACAATATAAACTACTTATTCATAATAATATGAAATACTTATTCTTAACATTATGAAATACTTATACTTAATAATATAAAATAATTATTCTTAACAATATAAACTACTTATTCATAATAATATGAACTACTTATTCTTAACAATGTTAACTACTTATTCTTAACAATATTAACTACTTATTCTTATCAATATGAACTACTTATTCTTAACAATATTAACTACTTATTCTTAACAATATTAACTACTTATTCTTAATAATATAAACTACTTATTCTTAACAATATGAACTACTTATTCTTAATAATATAAACTACTTATTCATAATAATATGAAATACTTATTCTTAACATTATGAAATACTTATACTTAATAATATAAACTAATTATTCTTAACAATATAAACTACTTATTCTAAATAATATGAAATACTTACTCTTAACAATATGAACTACTTATTCTTATAAATATGAACTACTTATTCTTAACAATATTAACTACTTATTCTTAACAATATAAACTACTTATTCTTAACAATATTAACTACTTATTCTTAACAATATGAACTACTTATTCTTAATAATATAAACTACTTATTCTTAACAATATGAACTACTTATTCTTAACAATATGAACTACTTATTCTTATAAATATGAACTACTTATTCTTAACAATATGAACTACTTATTCTTATAAATATGAACTACTTATTCTTAACAATAGGAACTACTTATTCTTTACAATATGAACTACTTATTCTTATAAATATGAACTACTTATTCTTAACAATATTAACTACTTATTCTTATAAATATGAACTACTTATTTTAAAAAATATTAACTACTTATTCTTATCAATATGAACTACTTATTCTTAACAATATGAACTACGTATTCTTAATAATATGAACTACTTATTCTTAACAATATAAACTACTTATTCTTAACATTATGAAATACTTATACTTAATAATATAAAATAATTATTCTTAACAATATTAACTACTTATTCTAAACAATATAAACTAATTATACTTAACAATATAAACTACTTATTCTTAACAATAGGAACTACTTATTCTTATCAATATTAACTACTTATTCTTAACAATATGAACTACTTATTCATAACAATATAAATTACTTATTCTTAACAATATGAACTACTTATTCTTAACAATATGAACTACTTATTCTTAATAATATAAACTACTTATTCATAATAATATGAACTACTTATTCTTATCAATTTTAACTACTTATTCTTAACAATATTAAATACTTATTCTTATCAATATGAACTACTTATTCTTAACAATGTTATCTACTTATTCTTAACAATATTAACTACTTATTCTTAACAATATGATCTACTTATTCTAAATAATATAAACTACTTATTCATAACAATATAAATTACTTATTCTTAACAATATAAACTAATTATTCTAAATAATATGAACTACTTATTCTTATCAATAGTAACTACTTAATCTTAATAATATGAACTACTTATTCATAATAATATGAACTACTTCTTCTTAACAATGTTAACTACTTATTCTTATCAATATGAACTAGTTATTCTTAACAATATGAACTACTTATTCTTAATAATATGAACTACTTATTCTTAATAATATGAACTACTTACTCTTAATAATATGAACTACTTATTCTTATCAATATTAACTACTTAATCTTAATAATATGAACTACTTATTCTTATCAATATTAACTACTTATTCTTATCAATATTAACTACTTAATCTTAATAATATGAACTACTTATTCATAATAATATGAACTACTTATTCTTAACAATATAAACTACTTATTCATAATAATATGAACTACTTATACTTAACAATATTAACTACTTATTCTTAACAATATTAACTACTTATTCTTAACAATATTAACTACTTATTCATAATAATGTGAACTACTTATTCTTATCAATATAAACTACTTATTCTAAACAATATAAACTGCTTATTCATAATAATATTAACTACTTATTCTAAACAATATAAACTACTTATTCATAATAATATGAACTACTTATTCTCAACAATATAAACTACTTTTTCATAATAATATGAACTACTTATACTTAACAATATAAACCACTTATTCTTAACAATATGAACTACTTACTCTTTATAATATGAACTACTTACTCTTAATAATATGAACTACTTATTCTTAACAATATTAAATACTTACTCTTAACAATATTAACTACTTACTCTTAATAATATGAACTACTTATTCTTTATAATATGAACTACTTACTCTTAATAATATGAACTACTTATTCTTAACAATATTAAATACTTACTCTTAACAATATTAACTACTTAATCTTAATACTATGAACTACTTATTCTTATCAATATTAACTACTTATTCTTATCAATATTAACTACTTAATCTTAATAATATGAACTACTTATTCATAATAATATGAACTACTTATTCTTAACAATATAAACTACTTATTCATAATAATATGAACTACTTATACTTAACAATATTAACTACTTATTCTTAACAATATTAACTACTTATTCTTAACAATATTAACTACTTATTCATAATAATATGAACTACTTATTCTTATCAATATAAACTGCTTATTCATAATAATATTAACTACTTATTCTAAACAATATAAACTACTTATTCATAACAATATGAACTACTTATTCTCAACAATATAAACTACTTATTCATAATAATATGAACTACTTATACTTAACAATATAAACCACTTATTCTTAACAATATGAACTACTTACTCTTTATAATATGAACTACTTACTCTTAATAATATGAACTACTTATTCTTAACAATATTAAATACTTACTCTTAACAATATTAACTACTTATTCTTAACAATATGAACTACTTATTCTTAACAATATGAACTACTTATTCTTAATAATATAAACTACTTATTCATAATAATATGAACTACTTATTCTTATCAATTTTAACTACTTATTCTTAACAATATTAAATACTTATTCTTATCAATATGAACTACTTATTCTTAACAATGTTATCTACTTATTCTTAACAATATTAACTACTTATTCTTAACAATATGATCTACTTATTCTAAATAATATAAACTACTTATTCATAACAATATAAATTACTTATTCTTAACAATATAAACTAATTATTCTAAATAATATGAACTACTTATTCTTATCAATATTAACTACTTAATCTTAATAATATGAACTACTTATTCATAATAATATGAACTACTTCTTCTTAACAATGTTAACTACTTATTCTTATCAATATGAACTAGTTATTCTTAACAATATGAACTACTTATTCTTAATAATATGAACTACTTATTCTTAATAATATGAACTACTTACTCTTAATAATATGAACTACTTATTCTTATCAATATTAACTACTTAATCTTAATAATATGAACTACTTATTCTTATCAATATTAACTACTTATTCTTATCAATATTAACTACTTAATCTTAATAATATGAACTACTTATTCATAATAATATGAACTACTTATTCTTAACAATATAAACTACTTATTCATAATAATATGAACTACTTATACTTAACAATATTAACTACTTATTCTTAACAATATTAACTACTTATTCTTAACAATATTAACTACTTATTCATAATAATGTGAACTACTTATTCTTATCAATATAAACTACTTATTCTAAACAATATAAACTGCTTATTCATAATAATATTAACTACTTATTCTAAACAATATAAACTACTTATTCATAATAATATGAACTACTTATTCTCAACAATATAAACTACTTATTCATAATAATATGAACTACTTATACTTAACAATATAAACCACTTATTCTTAACAATATGTTATTCTTAACAATATAAACCACTTATTCTTAACTACTTACTCTTTATAATATGAACTACTTACTCTTAATAATATGAACTACTTATTCTTAACAATATTAAATACTTACTCTTAACAATATTAACTACTTATTCTTAACAATATAAACTACTTATTCTTAACAATATGAACTACTTACTCTTAATAATATGAACTACTTACTCTTAATAATATGAACTACTTATTCTTAACAATATTAAATACTTACTCTTAATAATATGAACTACTTATTCTTAATAATATGAACTACTTATTCTTAACAATATGAACTACTTATTCTTATAAATATGAACTACTTATTCTTAACAATAGGAACTACTTATTCTTTACAATATGAACTACTTATTCTTATAAATATGAACTACTTATTCTTAACAATATTAACTACTTATTCTTATAAACATGAACTACTTATTTTTAAAAATATTAACTACTTATTCTTATCAATATGAACTACTTATTCTTAACAATATGAACTACGTATTCTTAATAATATGAACTACTTATTCTTAACAATATAAACTACTTATTCTTAACATTATGAAACACTTATACTTAATAATATAAAATAATTATTCTTAACAATATTAACTACTTATTCTAAACAATATAAACTAATTATACTTAACAATATAAACTACTTATTCTTAACAATATGAACTACTTATTCTTATCAATATTAACTACTTATTCTTAACAATATGAACTACTTATTCATAACAATATAAATTACTTATTTTTAACAATATGAACTACTTATTCTTAACAATATGAACTACTTATTCTTAATAATATAAACTACTTATTCATAATAATATGAACTACTTATATTTATCAATGTTAACTACTTATTCTTAACAATATTAAATACTTATTCTTATCAATATAAACTACTTATTCTTAACAATGTTATCTACTTATTCTTAACAATATTAACTACTTATTCTTAACAATATGATCTACTTATTCTAAATAATATAAACTACTTATTCATAACAATATAAATTACTTATTCTTAACAATATAAACTAATTATTCTAAATAATATGAACTACTTATTCTTATCAATATTAACTAGTTAATCTTAATAATATGAACTACTTATTCATAATAATATGAACTACTTCTTCTTAACAATGTTAACTACTTATTCTTATCAATATGAACTAGTTATTCTTAACAATATTAACTACTTATTCTTAATAATATGAACTACTTATTCTTAATAATATGAACTACTTACTCTTAATAATATGAACTACTTACTCTTAATAATATGAACTACTTATTCTTTATAATATGAACTACTTACTCTTAATAATATGAACTACTTATTCTTAACAATATTAAATACTTACTCTTAACAATATTAACTACTTAATCTTAATACTATGAACTACTTATTCTTATCAATATTAACTACTTATTCTTATCAATATTAACTACTTAATCTTAATAATATGAACTACTTATTCATAATAATATGAACTACTTATTCTTAACAATATAAACTACTTATTCATAATAATATGAACTACTTATACTTAACAATATTAACTACTTATTCTTAACAATATTAACTACTTATTCTTAACAATATTAACTACTTATTCATAATAATATGAACTACTTATTCTTATCAATATAAACTGCTTATTCATAATAATATTAACTACTTATTCTAAACAATATAAACTACTTATTCATAACAATATGAACTACTTATTCTCAACAATATAAACTACTTATTCATAATAATATGAACTACTTATACTTAACAATATAAACCACTTATTCTTAACAATATGAACTACTTACTCTTTATAATATGAACTACTTACTCTTAATAATATGAACTACTTATTCTTAACAATATTAAATACTTACTCTTAACAATATTAACTACTTATTCTTAACAATATAAACTACTTATTCTTAACAATATGAACTACTTACTCTTAATAATATGAACTACTTACTCTTAACATTATGAAATACTTATACTTAATAATATAAAGTAATTATTCTTAACAATATTAACTACTTATTCTAAACAATATAAACTAATTATACTTAACAATATAAACTACTTATTCTTAACAATATGAACTACTTATTCTTATCAATATTAACTACTTATTCTTAACAATATTAACTACATATTCTTAATAATATTAACTACTTATTCTTAACAATATTAACTACTTATTCTTAACAATATAAACTACTTATTCTTAACAATATTAACTACTTATTATTAACATTATGAAATACTTATTCTTAATAATATGAAATACTTACTCTTAATAATATTAACTACTTACTCTTAATAATATTGACTACTTACTCTTAACAATATGAACTACTTATTCTTATCAATATGAACTACTTATTCTTTACAATATAAATTAATTATTCTTAACAATATGAACTACTTATTCTTAACAATATGAACTACTTATTCTTAACAATATAAATTACTTATTCTTAATAATATTAACTACTTACTCTTAATAATATGAACTAATTATTTTTAATAATATTAACTACTTATTCTTAACAATATAAATTACTTATTCTTAATAATATTAACTACTTACTCTTAATAATATGAACTATTTATTCTTAACAATATGAAATACTTATACTTGTACTTATACTTATACTTATTCTTAACAATATGAACTACTTATTCTTAACAATATAAATTACTTATTCTAAACAATATAAACTACTTATTCATAATAATATTAACTACTTATTCTAAACAATATAAACTACTTATTCATAATAATATGAACTACTTATTCTCAACAATATAAACTACTTATTCATAATAATATGAACTACTTATACTTAACAATATAAACTACTTATTCTTAATAATATGAACTACATATTCTTAACAATATGAACTACTTATTCTTAACAATATAAATTACTTATTCTAAACAATATAAACTACTTATTCATAATAATATTAACTACTTATTCTAAACAATATGAACTACTTATTCTTAACAATATAAACTACTAATTATTAACAATATGAACTACTTATTCTTAATAATATAAATTACTTATTCTTAGTAATTAATATTAACTACTTATTTTTAATAATATTAACTACTTATTCTTAACAATATAAACTACTTATTCTCAACATTATAAACTATTTATTCTTAACAATATCAACTACTTATTCTGAACAATATGAAATTCATATTCTTAACAATATGAAATACTTACTCTTAATAATATTGACTACTTACTCTTAACAATATGAACTACTTATTCTTATCAATATGAACTACTTATTCTTAACAATATAAATTACTTATTCTTAACAATATTAACTACTTATTCTTAACAATATGAACTACTTATTCTTAACAATATAAATTACTTATTCTTAATAATATTAACTACTTACTCTTAATAATATGAACTACTTATTTTTAATAATATGAACTACTTATTCTTAACAATATATATTACTTATTCTTAATAATATTAACTACTTACTCTTAATAATATGAACTACTTATTCTTAATAATATAAACTACTTATTCTTAACAATATTAACTACTTATTCTTAACAATATTAACTACTTACTCTTAACAATATTAACTACTTATTCTTAACAATATAAATTACTTATTCTTAACAATATTAACTACTTATTCTTAACATTATGAACTACTTATACTAAACAATATGAACTACTTATTCTTAACAATATAAATTACTTATTCTTAACAATATAAACTACCTAGTCTTAATAATATTAACAACTTACTCTTAATAATATGAAATACTTATTCTTAACAATATGAACTACTTATTCTTAACAATATAAACTACTTATTATTAACAATATGAACTACTTATTCTTAATAATATAAATGACTTATTCTTAATAATATTAACTACTTACTCTTAATAATATGAAATACTTATTTTTAATAATATTAGCTACTTATTCTTAACAATATGAACTACTTACTCTTAATAATATGAACTACTTACTCTTAATAATATGAACTACTTATTATTAATAATTTGAACTAATTATACTTAATAATATTAACTACTTATTCTCAACATTATAAACTACTTACTTTTAATAATATGAACTACTTAGTCCAAACAATATGAACTAATTATACTTAACAATATAAACTACTTATTCTTAACAATATGAACTACTTAGTCTAAACAATATAAACTAATTATACTTAATAATATAAACTATTTATTCTTAACAATATTAACTACTTATTCTTAATAATATTAACTACTTAATCTTAATAATATAAACTACTTATTCTTAACAATATTAACTACTTATTATTAATAATATTATCTACTTAATCTTATCTATATAAACTACTTATTCTTATCAATATTAACTACTTATTCTTAACAATATTAACTACTTATTCTTAACAATATGAACTACTTATTCTTAACAATATAAACTACTTATTATTAACAATATGAACTACTTATTCTTAATAATATAAATTACTTATTCTTAATAATATTAACTACTTACTCTTAATAATATGAATACTTACTCTTAATAATATGAAATACTTATTCTTAACATTATGAACTACTTACTCTTAATAATATGAACTACTTACTCTTAATAATATGAACTACTTATTCTTAATAATATGAACTATTTATTCTTAATAATATTAACTACTTATTCTTAACAATATAAACTACTTATTCTAAATAATATAAACTACTTATTCATAACAATATAAACTACTTATTCTTAACAATATAAACTACTTATTCTAAATAATATGAAATACTTATACTTGAGAATATAAACTACTTATTCTTAACAATATTAACTACTTATTCTTAAAAATATGAAATACTTATACTTAACAATATGAACTACTTATTCTTAACAATATAAACTACTTATTCTTAACAATATGAAATACTTATACTTGACAATATAAACTACCTATTCTTAACAATATTAACTACTTACTCTTAATAATATGAAATACTTATACTTGATAATATAAACTACTTATTCTTAACAATATTAACTACTTATTCTAAATAATATAAATTACTTATTCATAATAATAAGAACTACTTATACTTAAAAATATAAACTACTTATTATTAATAATATTAACTACTTATTCTTAACAATATTAACTACTTATTCTTAACAATACGATCTACTTCTACAAATACACGTTTAATGAACTTTATCATAATTGTATTGTATTTTTTATATAGTTTTACTTTGATTATAATTTTATATTGTACTACTAATTATAAATTTGGATTGCTCTCAATTTTTTTAACGAACTCATTTAATTTATTTAACAAAATGAGTATTTTACTTAATTATGTATTAGTTATTTATTCGTTATTTATTATTTATATTATCATCTATATAATATGTATCTCCATGTCTAAACAAAATCTATATCTTCTTACCCGAGTATTATCTATCTTCCTACATAAATAATAGCTAGCCTTCTGAATGATATCACACATTGCGTAATAATGCTAGTTAATGTTTGTCGATGTCGATTTACCTAACACTCACTAAATATCAATATAAGTAATTCAATATTATTATATTATACGTTCAATATATTCTCATGTATTAATGGCATTTTTTAGTAATACCGTTTTCAGTTTATTTTAAATTCAGTATTAATATTTAAGCTAAGTCATTATATGTATATACAAATACAAACAACTAAAATAAATAACAGTAATATTAATAGGATATTATAAAGGATTAAATACAATTCTAGTTCATAAAGTATATTTAATATGGTATAGCATAGTTTATTATACCCAATAAATCATAATAATAATACTAATAATAATAATAATAATTATAATAATTATATATTCTATTTAATTTCTCAATGCAAACTATTCTATTAAATATGTTATATTTATTAAATATGTTATATTTATTAAATATGTTATATTTATTAAATATGTTATATTTATTAAATATGTTATATTTATTAAATATGTTATATTTATTAAATATGTTATATTTATTAAATATGTTATATTTATTAAATATGTTATATTTATTAAATATGTTATATTTATTAAATATGTTATATTTATTAAATATGTTATATTTATTAAATATGTTATATTTATTAAATATGTTATATTTATTAAATATGTTATATTTATTAAATATGTTATATTTATTAAATATGTTATATTTATTAAATATGTTATATTTATTAAATATGTTATATTTATTAAATATGTTATATTTATTAAATATGTTATATTTATTAAATATGTTATATTTATTAAATATGTTATATTTATTAAATATGTTATATTTATTAAATATGTTATATTTATTAAATATGTTATATTTATTAAATATGTTATATTTATTAAATATGTTATATTTATTAAATATGTTATATTTATTAAATATGTTATATTTATTAAATATGTTATATTTATTAAATATGTTATATTTATTAAATATGTTATATTTATTAAATATGTTATATTTATTAAATATTTATTAAACATGTTTTTTATAAACAGAGTTTCAAATAATTCATCACTAACCGACTTTTATAAAAATCTCGATGCTAATACCGACTTGTCTAAGATTCGTACATCGGGAATGACGATTGCTCACGAAACTTTTATGTTGAAGTCGGATGAAATCAGTAGAACAACTTCAGCAATCAACCAAACCTCGAATCTGCCGTTACCTTTTGCATACCAGCCATATTCGCTTCAGCTGTCCGAGAACTCGGGAGGTAATGCAGCTAACACTTATAAGAATGCGCTTCTTACTAGCCAGAATATCAACTCTTCTATCTATTCACTTTCCTCATCGCATATGCTTCCAGGAATATGGAATTCATCGTTAACGCCGCCAATCAACTCCCCTTCCCACTTAACCAAACAATTGAATGCCTTAAGTATTGATAAACAAAATATTTCCACGATTTTACCTTCTTCGATAAATACATATTCTCATCAACCGATACCGTTATCAAATCAAATCAATGTACCAGCGCAAATACAATCAACACATCCAACATATCCACTATTAATGCTATCGCTAATCTCACCGCCACCTCCACCTCCACCTCCACCGCCACCTCCACCACCACCTCCACCTCCACCGCCACCGCCACCTCCACCGCCACCACCACCTCCACCTCCACCGCCTCCTCCACCTCCACCTCCACCTCCACCGCCACCTCCCAGCTACTCCTATAATAACCATAACACAACCACAACAATAACAATTACCGACGTCAATCAGTAACCATGGTTATCGTTAACAATCGCCATCTCTAAACAAATTAAAATATGCAAACTCGCTTTAGTTCCCCAACTCAACCAACAAAACCACCGCCGTAAATCCATCAGCTAAATAATTCTCTTGAATATCAAAATTCATTAAAACTAACACTTCGTGATATATTTATAATATTAAAATCGATTTAAAAAAATAAAGTTCATAAAAATGACCCTCTTCGCTATCTTAATTACTACCAACTTCAACACCTACATAATATATCTCTAATAAATTCAATACCAAAATATATTGATCCATCAGTAAATATAAAAATAATATCATCTTTTATATCCACCTAATTAAAAAAAAGAAAAATCAAAGAAATTCTAATAAAACCTTAATAAACTATAACGAATGATATCGACTTTACAATACAAATCTTATGAAAATTCATCTATTATGAATATAGTTATTAACTATAAACTGGCCAAACAATTGAAAAGTAATAGCTACTTACATCCGAATCATTCAATGAAACACATTTGTTATAAATAAAAATTGTAAACCAAATTTAAATTTAAATTATAATGGTAATAAAGTATATAATTCTCATAGATTAATTGTCATATTATTTCATACATAAGTATTTAAATATATATATATATATATATATATATATATATATATATATATATATTATATATTAATTAAGTCAATTAAATTCAGTTATATGTAAATTAAATACATCAGTTTAATTAATTTCAAAATATATCATAGATCTGTATTTATTTATTTAAATCAAATTCGTCCATTAATTGATTCTCCTTCTTCGATCCTCCTATTCTATAATTCATATGCAATGTATTTTAGTTTTGAGATATTTTTGTTATTATTACTGATAGTATTACATTTTCTGGTATTATGAAGACATTACAATTATCAACCAATCCATTTATTTTATTGTTTTAATCAATTTAATTTTGAGAATATTCTTGCATAATTATAATACAGATCATTTAAAATCGAAATAATTCACTTTTAGATTTTACCTTGCGATTTAATATAAACTACGTTGGTAAACATAACTTTAAACAATAATACAACATTTTTATTACTATTTAAAGATATCGTATAATTTCTACTTAATTCGTTTTTCTCCTTTTGTTTCTACATATACATTATTTACATACATATATATATATATATATATATATATATATATACATATATATATATATATATACATATATATACATATACATTATTTACATATAAGTGATTTCTACCAAAGGTGTTAGAAGCATTCTCCGTTGAGATATTTTCACATTTGTATAGTATATATATATCATACGATTACTTGTATGCAACACTATTGTAATAATATAGTCATAGCCTACATTAAGGTTAAAGACTTGTTGAAATTGGTAATGTTTTACGTTACTAATTTATTTCTATATTAATTTGTGATTACAATATTCCTTTATTTGATTTCAATGTTTACCATTGTTACCAAATTCATTTCCATAGGGAAACAAATAATATAGAAGCTTAAGTGTTACTTTATCTAGTTTGATTAGTTTTAATAAGATGGGATATGGTTTGCTTTATGTGCTATTTAGCAACACATCGGAAACAATAACGAAAATGCTAGAATTGTTTGTTCTCGTAATCACTGCAATCAACATTGCTCTCAGATTGATTATATAATCGTTGTAAAAAAGTGTCCATCATACCTTCATTTTATTATTGTCTATACAAATAATTAATTTACATTATTCACAAGTATTTATTAATAATGATATAAACTTCATAACTTTAGTATATTTCTTAATAACATTATGTAGTCTAACGTTCCTTTATATTCGAAGAATTATATCTAAAAAGCTCTCCTAAATATATACTTTAATTAAAATAATAAACATAATTGATTTATGTACGTAAATATAAGATTACAGATTATAGATTATTATACTATATTTATTTGTAAATAATGAATTTCTAAAAAAATGATGTATCAATAAGATTACAATGAATAATTAATAACAAATTAATTTATAATTGAGCTATTAAAGACATTATAAAGTATATTTAATTTACAACCATATTATAAACATTTATTTAATATCGAGCATTCGACTATAATAGATAATACACTTAATGCTAATTTGTTTATGTAATTTAAATGTTTCTATCATATAGATAATGCGAATCATTTATTTAAACATAACATTACATATAACATAAGTAGGTTACATATTAGACCTCACGCTATATTACACTTTATATTAGATATAAAATTGTTCATTTTCACTATATTTAATATATGTTCACTATATATAATACATGTTCACTATATATAATACATGCACACTATATATAATGATGTAAACTATATAATATAGTGAACATGTATTATACATAGAGAACATGTATTATATATAGTTCACTATATTATATAGTTTACATCATTATATATAGTGTGCATGTATTATACATAGTGAACATGTATTATATATAGTAAACATGTATTATATATAGTGAACATGTATTATATATAGTAAACATGTATTATATATAGTGAACATGTATTATATATAGTAAACATGTATTATATATAGTGAACATGTAGTATATATAGTATATATAATACATGTTCACTATATATAATACATGTTCACTATATATAATACATGTTCACTATATATAATACATGTTTACTATATATAATACATGTTCACTATATATAATACATGTTCACTGTATATAATACATGCTCACTATATATAATACATGTTCACTATGTATAATACATGTTTACTATATATAATACATGTTCACTATATATAATACATATGCACTATATATAATACATGTTCACTATATATAATACATGTTCACTATGTATAATACATGTTTACTATATATAATACATGTTTACTATATATAATACATGTTTACTATATATAATGTATGTTTACTATATATAATACATATGCACTATATATAATACATGTTCACTATATATAATACATGTTCACTATATATAATACATGTTTACTATATATAATACATGTTCACTATATATAATACATGTTTACTATATATAATGTATGTTTACTATATATAATACATATGCACTATATATAATACATGTTCACTATATATAATACATGTTCACTATATATAATACATGTTTACTATATATAATACATGTTCACTATATATAATACATGTTTACTATACATAATACATGTTCACTATATATAATACATGCTCACTATATATAATACATGTTTACTATATATAATACATGTTCACTATATATAATACATGTTTACTATATATAATGTATGTTTACTATATATAATACATATGCACTATATATAATACATGTTCACTATATATAATACATGTTCACTATATATAATACATGTTTACTATACATAATACATGTTCACTATATATAATACATTTTCACTATATATAATACATTTTCACTATATATAATACATGTTCACTATATATAATACATGTTTACTATATATAATGTATGTTTACTATATATAATACATATGCACTATATATAATACATGTTCACTATATATAATACATGTTCACTATATATAATACATGTTTACTATATATAATACATGTTCACTATATATAATACATGTTCACTATATATAATACATGTTTACTATATATAATGTATGTTTACTATATATAATACATATGCACTATATATAATACATGTTCACTATATATAATACATGTTCACTATATATAATACATGTTCACTATATATAATACATGTTCACTATATATAATACATGTTCACTATATATAATACATGTTTACTATATATAATGTATGTTTACTATATATAATACATGTTCACTATATATAATACATGTTTACTATACATAATACATGTTCACTATATATAATACATGCTCACTATATATAATACATGTTTACTATATATAATACATGTTCACTATATATAATACATGTTTACTATATATAATTTATGTTTACTATATATAATACATATGCACTATATATAATACATGTTCACTATATATAATACATGTTCACAATGTATAATACATGTTTACTATATATAATACATGTTCACTATATATAATACATCTAAACTATATAATATAGTGAACATGTGTTATATATAGTATATATAATACATGTTTACTATATATAATACATGTTCACTATATATAATACATTTTCACTATATATAATACATTTTCACTATATATAATACATGTTCACTATATATAATACATGTTCACTATATATAATACATGTTCACTATGTATAATACATGTTTACTATATATAATGTATGTTTACTATATATAATACATGTTCACTATATATAATACATGTTCACTATATATAATACATGTTTACTATACATAATACATGTTCACTATATATAATACATGCTCACTATATATAATACATGTTTACTATATATAATACATGTTCACTATATATAATACATGTTTACTATATATAATGTATGTTTACTATATATAATACATATGCACTATATATAATACATGTTCACTATATATAATACATGTTCACTATATATAATACATGTTTACTATATATAATACATGTTCACTATATATAATACATGTTCACTATATATAATACATGTTTACTATATATAATGTATGTTTACTATATATAATACATATGCACTATATATAATACATGTTCACAATGTATAATACATGTTTACTATATATAATACATGTTCACTATATATAATACATCTAAACTATATAATATAGTGAACATGTGTTATATATAGTATATATAATACATGTTTACTATATATAATACATGTTCACTATATATAATACATTTTCACTATATATAATGTATGTTTACTATATATAATACATATGCACTATATATAATACATGTTCACAATGTATAATACATGTTTACTATATATAATACATGTTCACTATATATAATACATCTAAACTATATAATATAGTGAACATGTGTTATATATAGTATATATAATACATGTTTACTATATATAATACATGTTCACTATATATAATACATGTTTACTATATATAATGTATGTTTACTATATATAATACATATGCACTATATATAATACATGTTCACTATATATAATACATGTTCACTATATATAATACATTTTCACTATATATAATACATGTTCACTATATATAATACATGTTCACTATATATAATACATGTTTACTATACATAATACATGTTCACTATATATAATACATGCTCACTATATATAATACATGTTTACTATATATAATACATGTTCACTATATATAATACATGTTTACTATATATAATGTATGTTTACTATATATAATACATATGCACTATATATAATACATGTTCACTATATATAATACATGTTCACTATATATAATACATGTTTACTATATATAATACATGTTCACTATATATAATACATGTTCACTATATATAATACATGTTTACTATATATAATACATGTTCACTATATATAATACATGTTCACTATGTATAATACATGTTTACTATATATAATACATGTTCACTATATATAATACATGTTCACTATATATAATACATGTTTACTATATATAATGTATGTTTACTATATATAATACATATGCACTATATATAATACATGTTCACTATATATAATACATGTTCACTATATATAATACATGTTTACTATATATAATGTATGTTTACTATATATAATACATATGCACTATATATAATACATGTTCACTATATATAATACATGTTCACTATATATAATACATGTTTACTATATATAATACATGTTCACTATATATAATACATGTTCACTATATATAATACATGTTTACTATATATAATGTATGTTTACTATATATAATACATATGCACTATATATAATACATGTTCACTATATATAATACATGTTCACTATATATAATACATGTTCACTATATATAATACATGCTCACTATATATAATACATGTTTACTATATATAATACATGTTCACTATATATAATACATGTTTACTATATATAATGTATGTTTACTATATATAATACATATGCACTATATATAATACATGTTCACTATATATAATACATGTTCACTATATATAATACATGTTTACTATATATAATACATGTTCACTATATATAATACATGTTCACTATATATAATACATGTTTACTATATATAATGTATGTTTACTATATATAATACATATGCACTATATATAATACATGTTCACTATATATAATACATGTTCACTATATATAATACATGTTTACTATATATAATACATGCACACTATACATAATGATGTAAACTATATAATATAGTAAACATGTATTATATATAGTGAACATGTATTATATATAGTAAACATGTATTATATATAGTGAACATGTATTATATATAGTAAACATGTATTATATATAGTGAACATGTAGTATATATAGTATATATAATACATGTTCACTATATATAATACATGTTCACTATATATAATACATGTTCACTATATATAATACATGTTCACTATGTATAATACATGTTCACTATATATAATACATGTTTACTATATATAATACATGTTCACTATATATAATATATGTTTACTATATATAATACATGTTCACTATATATAATACATGTTTACTATATATAATACATGTTCACTATATATAATACATGTTTACTATATATAATACATGTTCACTATATATAATACATGTTTACTATATATAATACATGTTCACTATATATAATATATGTTTACTATATATAATACATGTTCACTATATATAATACATGTTTACTATATATAATATAAGTTATCCAGATATAGCACATGTTCCCTATATATAGCACGTGTTTACTATATATGACATATGTCTACTATATATAATACATGTTCCCTATATATAATAAATGTTAACTATACATAGCATGTGTTAACTATATATAACATATGTCTGCTATATATAATACATGTTCACTATATATAATACATGTTTACTAAATAAAATACAAGTTCACTATGAGCATACTGTTTAGTTTAACAATGTTTAGTTAGCAATGTAGCATACATTTCAATTCATGCGCATTCTATTCTATTTAATTTATTAGCAGACAAGTTATTTTAAGAAATCGTAACGGTTTCAGTCGCCAGGTGTTTTGATACCGAGTACGACCCAATGATTCAAAACAAGTCGGAGAGTTGAATCGTGAATCGTCTGCCAAATACATCAGTCATCTAGAAGAGACCGGTGCGTTATTCTGAAATTGTCTACCTGCATCTCGTATGACAATTTTCAACCATATTCCCTCGTGCTCATCCCGTAGAATCTTATCGAAAGCTATGAAGTTTTTTATAATAGCTCTTACATTGGCGATTACTGGTTAGTTCATGTGTGTATCATAAATTGTTATACATTAGTTTTACAAACAATAACTAAGTAAAGTGCCAGGTAGTTATCACATTTATTAAATATTAATAATATATATATGAGACACATATGATATTATAAATAATATTAATATTATGATTTAATTTTATGGAGCGCGATATCGTAGCTTATAATTGTAATACATTATGATAAATATATTTACAATTTACATTTAAAATATAAAATAACGCTAGTTTTATAGTTTTATAATATTAAGGTATAAGTGCGTCGATAATATTTTAAGTTACATTTATGATTACAAATAAGTTATATTAAGAATATAGATAATAAAATGATGAGGGTTGTGAATTGTTTGAACGGAATGTATATTGTCTTAACCTAATTGTAAAACATAGTTTATCGCTAACATAATACCTTTTAGATAATATAGGGTAAACTCTAAATCAGATATTAATGTGAATATATATTACATACCATAGTATTATTATTTATTGATTATATATAATTACGTGTAGTAAACTGAAATTTATAGTTTATTTAATAACTATAGGTATGAAATTCTCTTTCTCTCTCTCTATATATATACATATATTATATATATGAAAATTAGTTAAAAAATATTAAAATATTTCCTTTAGTAATTTATTTAAAACTATTAGAATTCTTTAAGTTAATTTTAAAATAATTCCATACAATCATATAATATATAGATAAAGCTAGAACTTAATATGACAATTATTAATATTTTGTAAATTAATATTTTATAATTAAAATGAGTTGATTTATTAGATTTTTATTTTTAAAAAAGACTGAAATTTATTGTTTGAATATATTAATTTGAAAATTAATAATTGTACAGTAATTATAAATGTTACATTAATATA
>OZ038318.1:12543800-12658800 GCA_964035775.1 Osedax frankpressi
AAAATTAAATTTACATAAATAGTACATAATTATTATAATGTTATTAAAATACCATTATTAGAATATAGTTATTCAAAATTTAGAATATATCTGAAAGAATTGAATCTTATATATTCATCGATCTCAATATATAATCAGAAAAATAAAATACGACGGTCGATTAGAAACTATGAAATATATTATATAATAATATAAGTAATACGATGATTAGAGAATCATTAATACAGGAATTCATTCTGGAATTTTTAAACAATATAGAATCCAAAGAAAAATGTATATACAAATTCCAGGCTGGGATATCTATAATAAAACTATTAAATATTTATAACATAAATCATTGTAAAATTCGAGTCCAATCAATTTTCTGCATGTACGATTTTACAGAGAAAATAAAATAAACCCATGTTCGAGAATATATATAAATCTTGATTAAATTTATTATATAATACATAAAACAAACCGATTTATATGCTAATTCAAGCAAGTTACTAATACTATGTATATCCTTGTGTTCATATTATTATACATACACTACATACATTCACTGAGACAATCTGGCTCCATATTTGCAAATTACTTTATATACAAAGAACATCAATTTATATCTATTTACTTATATTATAATCATTTAATTTATGTTATTTATAAATTCATGAACCATTATTTATTATGTAATATCATATAATATTACAAATGGAGTAATTTTCGAATTTATCATGTATTATTATTAGTATGTTCACAATCAATTACTACTATTTCCAATCTATTTATATATTTATTTATATTTTTTTATATGTTAATATTGTATATTAAATTACATTAATATCATAAAATATATAAAATTATAATTAATCTAATTACATTTAATTTAGAAATTATAATTATGTTAGAATTTTTTAGATTAAAATATTAACAACAATAATAAAAATAATAATAATAACATTAATAATAATAACAACAATAACAATATATAAAATATAGTTTATAATTATATAGTATAGTTAATCAGAATTATATGGTATAGTTTATAATTATATAACATAGTTTATAACTATATAGTTTATTTTTATAATTTAAATTTTATTTTAATATATTTTTATTCATATAAATTTCAATTTTTAAAATTTTATTTTAAAATAATTAATAATTCGTATCTGAAATGATAATATAAAACAGTTAATACAATCAAAACAATTATAAACAATATGATTTAAATAATTGAACTCTAGTTACAATTTATTAAAGCATCAATATAAAGGTTTGTAAAATCAATTAATTAATAACTTGAATCAATTATTGTAATAGCTGACATAATTTCTTCATAGAACTAATGGCAGGCAATTACAATTATTATTATTACTGTTTAATGCTTAATATGTATTACAATATTTATGTTTGAATAATAATAGTTAATATAATCAGAATATATTAAACAATATGATCACTGTTGAAGATACGTTGTTTATAATTCGGTTGGAATATGTTATACCGTAGCAGTAAATTATAATAAATATTAGTTGAAGAAATGATTTAATTTTTTTTTAATGTTTGGTCTTTTCACGATTATTTTGCATTACTTCAATGACTTGCCTTCGCTACAATATAAATATATATATATATATATATATATATATATATATATTTAACAACAATAATGTCAAGTTTTCAATCTCTCCTTAATTCACAAGTTGAATTATCAGTTGCTTCTAAAGACTGTTTACTATTATTTTACATAATCCTGGTGAAGCTCATCATAAATTAAAAGTGGATTACGATAAACTTTATTTATATCCTGTTATTGAATTACAATACATAATTATATTTATTATCTTATGTAACTCATCAATATTATCATTGATAATTTATTAAATAGGTTTTTTAATAATAATATATTTGGTATATTTGTATATTCACATTTTACATATTTCTTATTCTGTATATTAAAGTTATGTAGAATTAAATGATTTATTCCACCAGAAGATGGATTTATATCACACGATTGTACAGTTAGAGATATAAATACAAACAGACAAAGAAAATAAATTAAAAACAAAGATTTTATTTTAATAAGATAATTTATTATCATTTAATTTTAATTTTACGACAAATTCAATAATAATTTAAATATATTTGTATATCCATAACCGAAGACTATGAAATTCGAGCAATAATATTACGTAATATGTTAATGTTTTCTAATGCGCATATATTAATAATTATTAATTGAAATTTCAAAATTGACCATTAGATAATAATACTAAATTTGTTAGCAGGAAAATAATGACATATTTTGTTAAAGTAAAACATAAGAATATGAATTATATAATATATATATATATATATATATAGTTTTGTACATATAATATTTTATATTAAATGTATTATATTATATTAAAATATTTTCTATAAATTATTATTTTAGGAATAACTTGAGTGTTACCTAAGATAATTTGATATTAAAGATGAATTTCGGTAATGATGAAATAATAATTTTTACTGGTTAGTTATTATTTAAATTTTAGTATTGATATTCTAATAAATTATACTTGTAACAAACAAATACACATTTATATATCAATTATTTAAAACATTTATAATATGAAATTAATTATTTTTAAAATTACAAAAATATAATTAAAGACAAATACCTAATAATATTTAATATATATTTATATACTAATATTTATATCTTAATATATATGTTAATATTATATGAAAAATACCAATTATATTAAAATTCATAAATTAACAAAATTAAATTAAATTTTATTTTATTTTTATGTTCTGTCTAAATTATAAATTACAAATTATACAACATGGTTAGAAATATTAATTTTTATTTATTGAATTTAAATATATTAAGTTAATAATTATTCTCTAAAATAATACATTTTTAAAATTGTATAGTTTATATAATATTAATATATTAATACAAAATATGTTCATTATAGTAAACTACTATAATTAATTAAATATTATATATCTATAGATAAATATTTTATATAATATATTATTATAACATATGTGTTACTTAATTTATTATCATAATACTTAATAAACATTAATATGATTGGTATTTATATTTACAAAAGCATACTATATTATAGATATTATCAAATTAAATCCAATTCAAAAATCCTTTTGTTGTAATAGAAGTCGAAAAATAACTTTTAATATTCTATAAAAATAATATGTAAAATTATACAATATATTTCATTATAAACTATCCATATTATCGATTATTTCTTATTATTATATCGATTATTATAAAACAACATTTTTAAAATGGAAATGTCAGTATATATACTTGAAGTTATATACATTCGTTTAATAATATATTGCAATTATTAAAATATTATTCTAATATTTATTTAAATACAATTATATAGATATAATTAATTTAATGTGCCATTTTGAAAATGATCATTTTAAGCATAATTATATATTCATATTAAATACATGAAATATAATGATTTATTTGCATATATATATTATAATAAGTATAGTAATACATATATATACATAAATATATATATATATATATATATATATATATATATATTATATCCATTATTTAAAAAATAAAGATTAAGTACATTTTTTTTAAATTATTGTAAAAAAAACTTTTCGATAATAATATAATTGGTATTTTTCTATTGTAATAGTCATTATATATTTATGTACTCATTTAATATATACACACATATATCATGATATTAATACGAACTCTATAAACACAGTTGGAATATTTTTGATTATTGGTTTGATTTACTACATGGTCAAACGAAAGCAACGTATAAGCAGGCAGAAGGAACGTCTGCAGGCGCTGAAGAGGGGTAATATGAGAATGGCTAGCAGACTCAGTATGTACAAGTCGAACCAACGTCTCTTTAGCGGTAAGTTGAATTCGGCTAATAATATTTCGGATATAACTCGGGTGGATATATCGCAAGGCTCCAAGCAATACTCGGGCTACACGAATACCTCCAACCAGCCGCAAACGCCGCAACAACAATACCAACAATACCAACAAAAACAACAACAAAGGCAACAACAAGGACTACAACAAACACGATCAAATACTTTACAACAATTAAATAACAAAAATAAAATAAGTAACACTCAATCATCAAAGCTTGCAAGCAGCCAGAAAGAAAAATCTCCAGCCGAAGTGCACGGTACATCTGAACTTATGAACTCGAAATCAAATCAATTTCAACGATCGGCAACTAGACCGATAATTAGTACTAATCTAAATGATAAATCTATAAAAATAAACAATAAAGAATCTTCGGATAGCTTAACTCGTCGTAATAATTATGGAGGTAGTGATATCAAAATAGAACCTATGGAAATAACGAATTCGAAGAATATAAATGAAAATAGGTCGCCGATGGAGGATACAAAAAATCAGTTTAATCAAATCATTAGTACTCCTTATGAAATAAACAGTAAAAAAACTGATAGAATAGAAACTGAAGACATACTATCTCCAAAAATATCTCATAATCAAGATAACATCGAAGAAAAGAACACCAAAAATGTTATTCAAGAAAACGAGTCTGACGTTTCTCTCGATGAATCTATGTACGATAATAGATCACATATGCAGAATAAAGCCTATAAATACTTAATGAAAAATTCTCCAGATAAATATATAGATTATCTTTTGAAACAAGAAAATCTCAGTTGCATCCAATATCGTGACGATGATCAAGAAGATAGAGATGTTCAGCCTCAACCAGTAAAAATTGAAGAAAATGTAAAAAAAGAAACCAAAAACCGACATATAAAAATAAATAAGGTAGAGAAAGAGAAGCCAAAATCTCTCTCGGATGACGAAGGAAATAAAACTATTAAAAAACCAGATTCATTGGATAATTTCAAAAAAAAACTACAAGAAAAGTTCAAGAATAAAGATAAACCAAATGAACCTGGTGTAAAAAATAAATCGACTGATAAAAACAGAACCGTTGAAAATACAATGGAAAAATTTAAAAAGAAATTAAAGGATAAATTTAAGAATAAATCTCCTCCAAAAGAACCTGTTAATCTCAATATTATTCCAAAGAATGAAGTACATGAATTTAAAGAAATCAGAGATTTGCCCAATTCACCATCTTTAGATAAATTTAAACAAAGAATACAGGATAAATTTAAAAATAAAGAAAGACCCGTTGAACCGGATGCATTAATTAATAAAGTTTTTAAAGAAGAATTAATAGGAGTTGAAAGGGGGAACACAAAGAAAGAAATTAAATTATCGGATTTGGCTTCTAAATCGAAAGATAGGAAAGCGAAGCTACAAAATGAGAATAAACCGGAAGATACTAAATCATTCGATAGACTAAAAAATAAACTATTGGGTAAATATAATGAAAAGGTGAACAGTACTCCGAATAGATCAATTACAAAAGAACAAGACAAACAAAAGGAAAATTCTGCTATCCAAGACATAAGACAATACCCAGGAAGTTACTCCCGTCCTTCCGAACGCCGTGGAGTACCTGACCGACCATATGGCTTCGGCAACTACGATTTAATCAGCGACATGCCGCCACTGGCTATGTCTCCCATAAAAACCAACTCTAGGATCTTTGGAGCTTTAGATTATCCCTCTCAGGCTAGCCCTATCTCCGATTACGAGTACAGGTATCGTCAGATGGTGGGCCCTCCTCTACCATCCGAGGTGGCGTTTAATCAGGAGATGCAGCAGCTCATGCAGAACGACGTGAGGAAAACGAATTCGTTCGCTAAGCGTACAGTGTCCAGGCACGGGTCAAATATAGAAAGCATGCAGGATAATATGAGGGTACTCGAACGAATGGTACAAGAACAAAAGCAAATTATTAACGCAGCTAAATCCCCTAGCGGATTGCAGATGAACTACCGTAACCAGTCACCTGGCGATATAATCCGCAGACCAAGTCGTTCTAACACGTTCAGTAGGAATCCGTAATCTTAACATAATAAATTAATAAGGAAATTTCTAATATTTATTATTTCGCTTTTCATATACAATTGTATTGTTTTACTAAGTATATATATATATATATATATATATATATATATATATATATATATATATATATATATATATATATATATATATACATATATAACTATTTAGAATAACTATAGTTATTTTTATGTCATATTTTATCTAAATAGGGTGTATTATTGGTGTATCATTGGTGTATTCACTACATTATTATTCGAATATAATTTTTATTAAAATATAAGTTAACACTTTAATATATAATTATAATGTATCCATATTATATAATTATTATTATAATTTTAACTATTACATTATATTATTAACATCAATATTAAAGTATGCTATTCATTTCATATGCATATGTAAATAGACTAATACTAGACTTTTGATAAATACATTTATTTAATTAAATAAATATAATAATTTAAATATTACTAATCTAAAATGAGTGGGGTAATCAAAATTATAAATTATATATATTGTGATTGATTCTATTTTAACATCTGGTAACATAAATATATTGTTTATATATAGTTATATATATATATATATATATATATATATATAGTTATAATTGTAATTACAGTAAATTTGATATTAGTATCGATAATTAATAAATTGAAGAAATGAATATTTTAACAAATAAAAAACAATATATTTTAAAGATAGAATTATATAACCCGTCAAATAAATGTTAACATAAATAATAAACAAGTAATAATATAATAAATGATAACAAAACATAGCAATTACATCTATAACTGAATAAATATTAAATTATTAAGTTCAAGAACTGAAAATAATTTGTTGTGATAAATTTCTAAATGAATACATTTATTTTCTGTAAATTGCACTTGAAATGTATTTATTAGAATATTTTGTTATCATCCTACAGTATTAAAATAGCATGTATATGATTTACAGAATTAAGTGTATATTGCTTTACTAATAGCTTTACTATAACTGGGATGTCAGATTTTAGTGACAGTTATATCTAATGATCACAAGGTAAGAATAGTTGCGTAATATATATACGATGTTTGGACGTGTTCTCTACAAATTGTGCAGTGAACCATGATTAGTATTATGTAATCGCAACTGCGGTAAATAACTATATACCCGAACTAAGAAAAGTAAGATCCTAGATTGATATTAAAGACTTCTACTTGGTGGCTATCTATCGTGGTCAGTTATTCATAGTACTAGTCCATTGTTATACAATTGCTATATAATATATATATCTGTATATTGAGCTTATAGCACACATCCATCTGTAATTGGAGAGAAGTCGGTTGGCTATGATAAAATATAAGAAGGTATATTTATTATCCAATAAATACTCTATAAATGAATTTAACATCGGGATCATATTTATTTTATTAAAATCACTAAAGGATTAATATATATTTATATAATTAACAAATAACGCTGTGCATATTATTGTCAAATAACGTTATCATCAATAAAGTTTCAACTTTCTGTCAAAACTAGAAATGTCGTACAAAATGTATCAGATAAAATTGTAGTTGTTCGTTTAATATAAATACATTATGTAAAACATTATGAAATTCATAGTTTAATCAATTTTGAAATTATTACTTGCTATATCATAAATGACATATAAGCTAAATTACTCTTTATAACATACTTAATGAATTCAAAATATCAAATGTCAATATTTATATAACTGTATTCCTAATATGTCATTTCAATGTCATTGTATTCTATATTATTATATGCTATGCTATTATATTATATGTCATTATATTATATGTTATTATATTATATGTTATTGTATTCTATTTAATTGCATTAGATGTCATTGTATTATATATCATTTATATGTCATTGTATTCAAATACTCAATAATAATAAATATTATATGTCATTGATGACATGGAACAATTAATTGGGATTCAATATATTATTATATGATGAACACAGATATTATAATATATTTATAAATACATATACTGAATTATATAATGATTTGATAGTTAAAAAGAAAATACAATAAAAATGAATATAACTGTTAATTAAATAAAAAATAAATATAAATGGCTAAATCGCTTAAAATGCAATAAAAAGGAAGTATCAATTATATAACAACTATTTAAATAACAAAATAGTTCAAAATTAACGTATATACAAAACTTACAAAAAAAATTGTGATCAAATATGAAAAAAGAAAATATAACTATGATGTAATGAAATAAATAAATGTACTACTAAAACACAATACTGGAATTGAATTAATAACAACAATATAGATAAATCTATTAAATAAATAAATTATAATAATCATATCAATAATAATTAAACAGGAAAGAATATCGTCTAAATCACTATTTTATCACCGCCGGTTGTGATATATATATATATTTATATATTATTAATTTTAATAATACTAACCATATAGATAATTTAACTAATAATAATAATTTAATTACTAATGATAATTATATAATAATTTATTTTAATTACTAATGCTAATTCTATAACTAATAATTATAATAACAAATGATAACATTTTAATTACAACTCTATATCTATATCTATATCTATATCAACTCTATAACTAATGTCAATATTTCAAAAATAACAAAAGATATTAATTTCCCATGTTAAAGAATTTAATAATATATTTTTTTAAATTATACAAAAAAGTCTCACCCTATTTAATTAATCCTCTCTGGAATATTTTTAATTTTTGTTTTAGAAATTGTAGCTTTCTAGACAAATTCTAGACAAAATCACCTTAATTATATCAATTAATGGTAAATTAAATATATATTATTTTAGCACCTAAATATAATTGATTTAATCATAACTAATATGGTTTTATATATATATCAAATATAATTTATGCATCTACATTGATCGACTTTACGTACAAGTAGAATTAGATAGAAACGTTTTGTAAATTGATTTTTTCTTGACTTAGAAAAGGAGTTCGATATTAATCATAAATTTATTTTTAAAAAACTATTTAATTACGAGGTAATTAATAGTTCTTATCTTGACAGCAGAGATCAAAGAGTCAAAATAAATAATAATAACTCACAATTATTAAAACACAAAGAGGAGTTCCGCAAGGTTCAATTTTAGTTTCTTTACTTTTTAGAATTTTTATTAATATTATATATTGATGACGATTCAGTAAATAACCAGCTAGTGATATTTTCTAATAAAACATCGATGACTAAATCTAGCGTAATAAAAGATGATATTGAAAATAAATTATTAGGGAATATAAATAAATTGAAAATTTGGTTTAATAATTATAAATTAAAAATAAACATTAACAAAACTAAAATATTAAATTATAATGATAATATAACTTCGATATTTAAATCACTAGAAAATGGTTCACATTATAAGTTGCTGTATAATTATTGATGATAAACTTAATTTTAATTTACATGCTAATCAAGTAATACTGAGATAGTATACTGACACGTATATTGAAATTGGGGGAATACATTTAAATTGAACTTCTACAGAATATCTTTATTATAAAAAAAAGCTACAAGAATTTATTTAAAATGACTAACATCATAAAATGTAATGACATAATTGAATATAGGCTCACATTTTTTATATGTTATTGTATTCTTTCTCTTTATTTGCTTTGTTATTTCTATGGCATTGTATTCTATCTCATCATATGCTATGCTATTTAATTATATGTTATTATATAACAATAGTTATTATATGCTATATCATTATATTCATTGTCATTATATTCATAGTCATTATATTCTATGTGTATAGCATATAATAATAAACTAATTATTTACTTATATAGATTTAATTATTTTAATTATTTAATTATTTAATTATTTACTTATATAGATTTAAAGACAAATTATACTAATAATTATTTATACGTAGAGTTTCTAAAATGTCTGTATATGTATACATATTAGATCATAGACATAAATAGATTCAGTATAGATAAATAAAATCAGATTATCTTCATCGGATGTATGCAAAACTAAAATAGTCGAAAATACACCTACAAATATAAATTTAGACCAATACAAATATTTAAACATTATTATAAACTTATTATTTATTTTTTATAAAATTATTTTAGGGAACATTTTTATTATCTTTATAGATACTTATAGGAAATGAACAACTACTGTTATAGGTAATCAATTTCATAATACTTATAATTTATATTTATTATTTCTATCTTTATTTCTAACTCGCGATCATTTATTACGAAATATTGCTAAATTCAAAACTGATTTCGAATTTAGCAAATTATTTAATAACCTTGAATAAGTTCTGTAGATTTAGTCTAAATGTATGACATACTTTGAAGGCAATACGTGATGACAATACTAAAATGTGTAATATTAGAAAATATACATATTATAATATGTGTAATATTATATAATATTCATCTTATGATATGTGTAAAATTATATAATATACATATTATAATATGTGTAATATTATATAATATACATACCATATGTGTACTATTACATAATATACATATTATAATATGTGTAATATTATATAATATACATATACATAATAATACAAATGAAATTAAAGAATTATATCATGTATCTTAATCTGTAGAGCTTAAATATAACTATATACCTATATAACTTGCAAAATATCAATATAATTATATTATTATTATCATAACTAAATATATATGCAAATTTTAATCAGTTTATTTCATATAGAAATTTCTATAAATATATAATATATTTAATGATTACAGGATATTATATTATTTAAAATATGTAATAATAATAATTATTATGTTATATATATAGTTATTATAGTATATATATATAGTGTATATATATATGTATATATATATATATGTATATATATATATATATATATATATATATATATAGTATATACTAATAATTTTTGTGATTAGTTATATTCAAATCTTATAATTATAATTACTTTCCATTATTACAAAAATTATGTTTGAATTTTTAATATAAGGAGGTTTATTATTCATAGTATTTAAACATATCCAAAATATATTTGTAAACATAATATATAATATATTTTATTATATTGATATAATTATATCTTCATTTAAAAATATTGTAAATAATTTGTTTATAATTATTATGAATACTTTTTTATATATTATATATTATAAATTTATAAATAATATTTATATTAAAATAGCTTAAAATTACTATTACTATTACCATTACTAGTTTTTAATAATTAAACATATATTAACTTAATATCCATACACACAGTTGGATTTGTGATACTGGCAGGTCTCGCGGACACATTTCGTAGAATCTACAACATCCTTATAAAATCGCTTAAGAATACGGAAACTGGTAAAGCGTCCCAACAAGTTGACGTGTTATGCAATGCAATTATCAGTAAAGTAGAAGTAAATAACTCCATTTCTCGTGTGGCCAATACTTCCAAAACCGGCTACTTGGAAACCACGCAACAGCCGATTCATGCCAACGGAGCTTTTATAGTCGACGAAATGAATAAACAACATCAACAAAATCTACAACAACAACAACAACAATTACAATTAAAACAACAACGACAACAACAACAACAACAACAACAAACGCAATCGCAATCGCAATCGCAACCAGAACCGCAACCTCAATCTCAACCTCAATCTCAACCACAACAACAACTAAATACTACGGTCGATCCAGTGGAGAAGCGTAGACTCATGCACGTCTCTCGTTTGACAACATTCACTCCATTAACTACTCGTTTCAATCCAGCTCACCCCACAGCCCCTAACGGAATGTCGGGCTCAGCCGAGGGTAGCAACCGTTCTTCCAACGAATCGTCTATAATCGACCAGAAACAGCGTAACGCCGTGGAGTTCTTAATGCGTAACTCCCCTTCCGACTACATCGACTACATCATGAAACAGGAGAACATAAGCAGTATTCAGTACGAGGAGTCCAGCGACGATAGTTGTGACGATGTCGAGTTCTCTTCTGAAGACTTAACGATCGTGGGTACGAATCTCTCCCCAGCTCCTGCGGTAAATACCAGCGAGTTGTTCGAGAAGTACGACCGAGCCAAGAAAAAAGGGGCCATAACAGCAGTTGATAGTATTAACCGCATGAATCAACAAATGCTGAAGTATAAGAAGCAATTACTGGTCAACAAGAATCGCGTAACACTCAACGTAAACGACGATAATTACATCTTCAACTCTAAACGTCTTGGGGAAGGAGGAGAAGATGATGATGTATTAACGGAGAAACGTCCTCCGATGCCTGTAAAATCCGGTACACCTAAAAACAACCCTGTTGTAGTAAAACGTGATTCTAAACCTGCTTCAACCTCTACTACCACCCCGAAAACTGATTCAACCTCTGCCACAACCAAGACACCTACTTCAAACTATACTACTACTTCTAAACAGGTTGCAAAAACTACCACGACCTCTAAACCTGCTTCATACGAACGTAAAGAGAAATATACTTCTATTCCTAATGCAGAATCAAATCCTAAAGAAATTCCACCCGATACACTTACTCCAAAAATTGCTCCAGTACACCTACCAGCGAATGAAAAACAAAAATCCAAAGCATCGAAATCTCACGAGCAGATAAAAACCAATCAGGAAAAATTGAAGAGCTCTAAATTATCTAATTCCAATGATATCAAGAAGGATTTGAAAAATAATGATATTCAGGTTATCACGTTAGAAAATAATCCAAGTGAGAAAGTGAGTACTGACAAAAAATTCACGCAGAAAATCCAGGACAGATTTGAGAAAAACGCATCGAAAAACATGAAAAAAAAGAAAGGAAAAGACGTAGTCCTTAAACATCTAGATGCAGATTTGCACCAACTTCTTAAGTATAAAGAAAAGAAAAATAAATTACAAGAAGAGAAGATAGAAGCACTTGCTCAAAACACGATTGGTACGACTCCACCTTTTCAGTATCAAGAGGAAGCAGTGCCACAGTTGGTTATAGATAAGATCGAGAAATTGCGAAAGACTTTCAAAGATCATCCTAAGAGTGAAAAGAATACGCCCGTAAAGAAATATAAAGATTTAACACCTCTGGAGAAACTCACGCAGAACATGAAAGTGATAAATCGTCTGATTAATGAACAGAAACCTCTTACTTTAACTTCGAGTGAGAATCACGTTGAAAGTATAATGCCGATTGGATCAATGCATATGCAAATTCAACAACAGCAACAACATAATATTGAAAATCCTCAGTATATGCAAAACATGATGATGCAGAATATGCAACAACAACAACAACTACAACAACAACAACAACAGATGATGCAGAATCAACAACAACAACAACCCGTTATCAGTATGTCAAGTTTTTCCTCTAGAAATGTCAGTGACGGTAGTCAATCACAAATTTTACCAAATAATGCAAATCCGTATTCTCAAAGGCCTCGCTATTAATTTAATTCAAAATGATGAAATATTATTTGCAGTCAACGAATAAAAATCTCAATGACATTTTATTTTGTTAAGAATAGTAATTTGACTAGTATTTAGTAATAATGATACTATTAAATATGTAAATTATATGATATGCTTTTTAGATATATATTTATTTAAATTATCAGTTTTAATATTAAGTATTATCAACATAGTTATAATAACTTACAAATGAATATAGTATAATTATAATTGAGTATATAATAAAATAATTATAAGTAACATTTATATATAAAATTGTATTATTAATTACATATTCATCATTTATTATTACCACATAATTCAAATTCAATTTCAATCTACGAGAGATTGTAACTGTTTTTTTTTATTTGGACCATTTTTCTTAGAGCGACGTTTGCGTTCAAAATAAGGTCTTCTTACCGAAGCTGCGTCATTTCGATCCTTTTGTAACCTAACCCTACCGCCAAGTTGTTTATTCTGATTTGGGCGCTGAGTTGATTGCCTACCGATCAGTAGCGGAGTTATCGTATCCGGTTTGTGAGAATTATGTTTTCGTCCATCCTATTTAATAAATTGTTCATATTATTAATATTTAATAATTATTTATCGACTATTGACAATGTGAAAGTTTTGGTATATTGTAATTGACTATTTTCTTTATTTTAAAAATAATGTATAAATATAATATTTATACATACGTCAAACATTAGTATATAAGTATGTATATATATGCGTATATATGCGTATATATGCGTATATATGTAATATGTGTATATACAATAATATAAGAATATTTTACATAAATCTATGAATTTCATTTTCTAACGATAGCTTGCTCATATTCATTGGCTTTTGATTGTTTGAAAGAAGTCAATTTGCTGTAATAGTACACTAGAACTCTTCAAAAATATTATTTATGTTAGATGTAAGAGCTGTTATAATGAAATATTATTCAAATAATAATATACACTGTTTAAATACTGTAAATAAATACAGTTTTCAGTACAAACATTATTTATCATGAATGAAATTAATACAAATATCCCAATTGGAGTATAATTTATATAACGAATATTAAGTTTTATTATTTTTATTATTGTAATGTTTATTATTAATAGTAATATTAATACATCAGGAAATAATATCCACAAATAAAATCAATTAGATATATAGTTGACTATATTTCAATTTAAGTAAAACATACGGGTTATAGAGTATAAAGAATAATGGCAAACTCTACATCGTATTGTCATACCAACATAAGCAATGTTATCAGAGGAATAACAAAAGCAGCCGATGTAACGAAAACAATAGCTTTCTGTACTTTTGGATCAGCGTAAGAATTATATACAGTAACTACGTGGAACATGTGTTCGTAGATACGAAATGGGCCGCATCCGCGAGATGGGGGTAACCTAGTGATGAGAGGTGAGGTGAGGTGAGGTTAAGTGAGGTGATATGTAGTGAAGTGAGGTGAGGTGAGGTAAGGTTAAGTGAGGTGATATGTAGTAAAGTGGGGTGAGGTGAGGTAAGGTTAAGTGAGGTGATATGTAGTGAAGTGAGGTTAGGTGAGATGATGTGGTATTGGGCTAAGTGAGGTGAGGTTAGGTGAGATGATGTGGTATTAGGCTAAGTGAGGTGAGGTTAGGTGAGATGATGTGGTATTAGGCTAAGTGAGGTGAGGTTAGGTGAGATGATGTGGTATTAGGCTAAGTGAGGTGATGTGAGACGAGGGAGGTGAGGTGAAGTGAGATGATTTGAAGTGAGGTGGGTGAGGTAAGGTTAAGTGAGGTGATATGTAGTGAAGTGAGGTTGTTGAGGTGAGATGATGTGGTATTAGGTTAAGTGAGGTGATGTGAGACGAGGGAGGTGAGGTGAAGTGAGATGATTTGAAGTGAGGTGGGTGAGGTGGGTGAGGTGAGATGATGTGGTATTAGGTTAAGTGAGGTGATGTGAGACGAGGGAGGTGAGGTGAAGTGAGATGATTTGAAGTGAGGTGGGTGAGGTAAGGTTAGGTATGATGTGGTGAGGTAAGGTGAAGTGGGTTAGGTGAGGTTAAGTGAGTTTGGGTGATATAGGGGAGGTGAGGTTATGTGAAATAAGGAAGTGATGTTATGTCAAGTCAAGTCAAGTGAGGTTATATGAGGTTAAGTGAAGTGAGGTGAGTTGAAATTAAGTGAGGTTAGGTTAGGTTAAATGAGGTTAGGTGGGGTCAGGTTAGGTGAGGTGAAATCTGGTATGGTGAAGTTATGTATGGTGTAGAGAGGTGAGGTGAGATGAGGTGAATTGATTTGAGGTGAGGTGAGTTGAGGTTAAGTACTGTTAAATGAGGTGAAGTGAGATAAGTTAAGCTGGCGTAAGATGAGGTGATTTGAAGTCAAGTGAGATGAGGTGAGGTGAGGGTTGATGTGGTGAAGTGAGATAAGATAAGGGAGGTTAAGTGGAATAAGGGATGTGAGGTAAGGTGAGATGAGTTGAGGTGAGGTGGGATGAGGTGAGGTGTGGTGAGGAGAGGTGAGAAAAGTAAGTTAAGGTGAGATGATGTGAAGTAATTTTAAGTGAGGTGGTGGTATGGTAAGGATAAGTCAAGTGAGCTGAGGAAATATGAGGTTAAGTTAAGTAAGGTGATATAAGGGAGGTAAGGTGAGGTGAAGTGAGGTGATATTAGGTTACGTAAGGTGAGGTGAGGTGCGATTAGAATAAGTGAGATAAGGTGAGTAGAATTGAGGTTAATTTAAGTGGGATGAGGTGAGTAGAGTTGAGGTAAGATAATATTATGTGTGGTTAAATGTGATGAGGTGAGGTGAGGTGAAGTGAGGTGAGGTGAGGTGAGTTGAGGCGATTTTAGGTGAGTTGAGGTTAGGTTTGGTTATTTGAAGTTAAGTGAGTAGAGGTGAGATAAGGGAGGTGAGGTAAGGTGGGGTTAGGTGAGGTAATTTGAGGTGAGGTGAGGTGTGTTCAGATAAGGAAGGTGAGGTGAGATGAGGTAAGGTGATTTGAGGTGAAGTAAGGTGAGGGAAGATGATATGCTGATGCAAATATTTGTATAGACTATATATTTAAAATAGAAAATATTTAGGATAGTTCAGTTCTATTTAATTGAAATTGTTTTTTGTTAATTAATGACGTTAATAATATAAAGTTAATAAGGTAAAGTTAATAATGTAAAGTTAATAATGTAAAGTTAATAATGTAATAATGTAATAATGTAAAGTTAATAATGTAAAATTAATAATGTAAAGTTAATAATGTAAAATTAATAATGTAAAGTTAATAATGTAAAATTAATAATGTAAAGTTAATAATGTAAAGTTAATAATGTAAAGTTAATAATGTAAAGTTAATAATGTAAAGTTAATAATGTAAATTTAATAATGTAAAGTTAATAATGTAAAGTTAATAATGTAAAGTTAATACGTAAAGTTAATAATATAAAGTTAATAATGTAAAGTTAATAATGTAAAGTTAATAATGTAAAGTTAATAATATAAAGTTAATAATATAAAGTTAATAATATAGCATTGCAGAGATGGACAGATATTGTAAAGTTACTAAGGTAGTAACTAATATCGTTTTCTAACATGTAAAATATGTAGATAACGGGTACCAGGCATAGCACGAAAGTGAAGATCAAGACCAACATGAAGAATGATTGAGACTTTGAAGCCTGATAGGGTCGGACAGGTGGAGTGTAATTCCAAAGAGATGTCATCTGTGGGCGGGGCTTAGAAATTAGCAATCCACGTCGTCAAGTTTCTAATGAATACGTATTTAATATATTCACTAATTATAATATTATATGATATACCCGTAAATAGATTTATTACAAACTTTTCTTAAGTAGAATGTCAATAATAACTTTGGAATAAAAAGTAACGGAATTAGCGGAGAGAATAAACAACCTTGCCTGTAAATATATAAATATATAATAATACGATAATATATATATATATATATATATTAACTAATCTCTATCACCTGGTGGAATGTATCATATTATAAATTGAATAAATCGCATGTAAACAAAAGGCAATACGATGAGTTATTCTAATCCAAACAAATTACTAAGATTTATTTGTATTCTATTTTGTTGATCTATTATAATATTTGTATTATTTGGCAAAAATAATAATTTTTTCGAATTTACAAATCTCGAATTTGCATCAAAATAAAGGTCATATTGATTAATTATCACTATAAATACATTATTAATTGATACTAGAAGACAATATATATATATATATATTAATTATACATTAATGTATATTAATTATTAAGGTAAGGTAAGATATTTACAATCTCTTTTCTACCAACCAGAATAAAGCCTGAGAGAAAACCAAACCCAACACATTTTTAGGAATATTAAACTCAGCATGTCCTATGATATTGGTAAGTTGATTTGGCCATTTAGCTACGATGAACCTTTTCAAGAAGTTATGTTAGTTAATATTTATATTAAGGTATCGCAGTATATGTTATTATTTATTGTACACAATTAATAATCGAATAACCTACTAATATATTTAGTAACAATTAATGTTATGCTATAATCATCTAGTGATAAATAAGTAATTAATTTCTATTGTTTTTAAATAGACAAGATTAATCATTTTATAAAAGGTTTTTTTTTAAATAATAATATATATTTAAATTATAATTATCTTTTTAAAAATATGAAATCATTTTGATATCGTGAACTATATATTGAATTAAACATTACATTGACTACATATGAATATAAAGGAATCCTAGTGTACAATATTCACTAATATATACATAGCTTACCATATAGGCTTTTTAATTTGTTTGTTTTAAATAAAAGAGCAAATATATTTTATTTGTATTTAAATTATATTTTATTTGTTGTAATTATATAATAATTTATAATTGTAACATCAGTTGGTTGCTTATGTAATTTTAGTATGTATACTTAATTGTATATTTAATTGTATATTTAATTCAACTATTGGATTATTGTTTTTATAATTTTTATAAAATATTTTTAGTTTATAATTTTATTTTCAAAATATATTACATAATATATGTATATATTTATAATTATTAAAAACACGTGCATATAAAATCTTTGAGTTCATTTTTATCGAATACAAATATGTAATAAAAACTGTATATTGAAATATCTGAATATAATTAAAATAAATATGTTTATTGTTATCTTTATCTGGTGTCATCTATTTATACATTGTCAGACTATTTTATTAATATGCTCTAATAAATATATCGATATATATATATTACTAAATATTATTCAAGTTATTTGTTAACTTTCTTGGGAAGTCCACAAGAAATACTCCAAGAATTGTTCCGATTGTATCTAGGATTATTAACTTATAAATTTGCTGAGCGAAGTAAGTCTCCCAACACTGTAAGAATGTGGAATTATCATATTTATACTAATATCATATGTATCATATTTATACTAATATCATATGTATCATATTTATACTAATATCATATGTATCATATTTAGTACAATAATACTATTTTGAAGAGTAATATACAATTATTATAATGTATTGTAATTATTGAGAAAACGATTTGATAATTTATAATTTATATTTATAATTATAAAATAGAAATAGGAATAGAAATCCGTATTTGGTATTTATTATTAAAGTTATTCAAATGATTATTATTCCAATCTTAAAAATAATTAATTAAGCACTTTTCTACTTTCTTAAAACATGATATTTATTTCCTTCTATCTTAAGAGGTGCTAATTTTTCTATCCTCTCTTAAAATGTATTAATTGTCCTCTCTTTTCCTTTCTTGAAAGGAATTCATTATAGTCTCATCTCTTAAAAGGTATTAATTGTCTTCTCTTTTCCTTCCTTAAAAGGAGTTCATTGTTGTCTCCTTCCTTAAAAGAAGTTATTTATTGTCTCCTCGTTTAAAAGGATTCAATTGTTCCTTTCACACCCATCTTAAGAGATGTTAATTGTTCTGTCTTTATCTTTCATTACTAGTCTTAATATTCATAAATAATTTCATTGGAAGTACTTATAAATATTTTTACTTTTTATTGTGTGATTTTAGATAAAATTAGAATTATAATTTTAACATTAGAACATTAATTTATATTTTCACAGTCTACAATAATAAAACATGAGTATCACAAACAATTAAACAAAGGAACGACTTCGCATAACTAACGTAGTGACGAATCAGACAATGTGCGTTGTTATTCCCGACGTTACACTGATTACGATTGCTGCAGGTAAATTGAGTGAGGAGCGTAGCAATCAACATGCACAGCGAGGCTAGACGTAGAAATACAGTCCTACAGATATTGCTTTATGTAATATTCACATAATAACTCATACAATGATATATCTAAACTTACACACATAACATCATCGTAATATAATATATGCGTAATAGTTTATGCACATATTTACAATAAAACATATGACATCATTATCATATATTATATTATATAATATCTATGAAATCTAATAACAATAAATATCATATGATAACGACCTTCAATATACATAAATTCTGGAAAGTTATTAAATAAGTATTAATAAGAAATAAACTAAGAAATTAATATGTATTAGTAATTATATCATGTCCTTTATGTAACAATAAATATGTATACGGTTTATGTATTATCGCTTATTAAATACTAAAATATTCAAACTATTATAAGAATTCATAAACTTACATTCTACTTTGTTTTCAAAACTTTATATATTAATACTAAATCTAAATTATATTACTTTGATCAATTGACTAATGTAATATATCTTTATTATCGAGTAAAATACTATACCATGTCTTTATACTGTATATATTCAAACTATAGTAGTATTAACTAGAATTCTATAGGAATAATGTACCTGCAAATAGTTACTCCGATCTCAAAATGACTTTCATATTCTTCATAAACAACACATTTTTTGAAGATACGCGGTAGAAGTATATTAATCATGAGTAAGACAGCAGGAGCGAAATACTCAAGTATCAAAGCCCACTCTCTACTCTGGAATTTAGCCTCATTGGCCATCTGTGAAAGATAGAAGTTGATAGGAAAGGAGTAGGTTGAGGGAGAGGCAGAGGGAGATGGAGAGGGAGAGGGAGAGGGAGAGGGAGAGGGAGAGGGAGAGGGAGAGGGAGAGGGAGAGGGAGAGGGAGAGGGAGAGGGAGAGGGAGAGGGAGAGGGAGAGGGAGAGGGAGAGGGAGAGGGAGTGAGTGAGAGGGTTAGGGAGAGGGAGAGGGAGAGGGAGAGGGAGAGGGAGAGGGAGAGGGAGTGAGTGAGAGGGTTAGGGAGAGGGAGAGGGAGAGGGAGAGGGTGAGGGAGAGGGAGAGGGAGAGGGAGAGGGAGAGGGAGAGGGAGAGGGAGAGGGAGAGGGAGAGGGAGAGGGAGAGGGAGAGGGAGAGGGAGAGGGAGAGGGAGAGGGAGAGGGAGAGGGTTAGGGAGAGGGAGAGGGAGAGGGTTAGGGAGAGGGTTAGGGAGAGGGAGAGGGAGAGGGAGAGGGTGAGGGAGAGGGAGAGGGAGAGGGAGAGGGTTAGGGAGAGGGTTAGGGAGAGGGAGAGGGAGGGAGTGAGGTAGAGGGAGAGGGAGAGGGAGAGGGAGAGGGAGAGGAGATGGAGATGGAGATGGAGAGGGAGAGGGAGAGGGAGAGAGTTAGGGAGAGGGTGAGGGAGAGGGAGAGGGAGAGGGTTAGGGAGATGGTTAGAGAGAGGGAGAGGGAGGGAGTGAGGTAGAGGGTTAGGGAGAGGGAGAGGGAGAGGGTGAGGGAGAGGGAGAGTGAGAGAGTTAGGGAGAGGGTGAGGGAGTGGGAGAGGGAGAGGGAGAGGGTTAGGGAGAGGGAGAGGGAGAGGGAGAGGGAGAGGGAGAGGGAGAGGGAGAGGGAGATAGTTAGGGAGATATTTAGGGAGAGGGTGAAGGAGAGGGAGAGGGAGAGGGTTAGGGAGAGGGAGAGGGAGGGAGTGAGGTAGAGGGAGAGGTAGAGGGATATGTAGAGGGAGAAGGAGAGGGAGAGAGAGGGAGATGGAGATGGAGGGGAGAGGGAGGGGGAGAGGGAGAGAGAAAGGGAGAGGGAGAGGGAGATATAATTTTACCGTAGCTGAGATTTCCGTAGCTAAGTAAATTCCAAAACCTACAGCGACCAATACAGCCAATACAATTGCATTGACCAGTAGTCTGGTGCTATACAGCTGTAAACGTCGACGTAATGATCTCTTGATGACCATACTCTTGAACCTTTGACCCTCTAGCTCGGTCTGTTGGTATAATTATTGTATTTATATGTATGTATCACTGTAGTGTTTCTTCATTCCTTTATAATTATTTACTAAAATAAATTTCATTATACATTTGGTATAATACATTTGTTTTTTATTTTTATTCTTTCATTAATAATGTGGAATAACTTTTAATAATGATATAATATATATATATATATATATATATATATATATATATATATATAATTTATACACCTTGTTCGATATTATTAAAGATAGTAATGTCTTTTTTATTAGAATAATAGGTAATAATATAAAAACATGAAATATATCCGAATTTAAAGAGAATCTTTATTATATTTAATGATTAATTATAATTATATATATTTCGATACAAAATAACAATGTAATATAAATGCATTGTGTTAATTCTATTACATTTTAATTAATGAATTTGATGCGATTTTATAAATAATTCAAGTTTTGGAAGAACCATGATCTGGCTGAAGCAGCTTTTGTGTTGTACGTGTTGACCATTGCGGTCAGATTGTCCGAAATCCCAAGTGGAGAATACCAGTATGGCAAAAATATTTAATTTCGCGTTCATAATATTCATATTATTTACATTTGTGATCCTAAATGATAATAAGTAATTGTAATTGTATATTAATATTATATCATTTAATAATTTAAAATATATAAGAAATTAAATACAGTACTCCCAACTTGTTTTAAGTTAGCTTTACGTTAATACTATTAACTTGACATATTATGATTTTCATTCTGATATTATATTTTGATAAAGGAAAATTTTGATAAAATTTAAATAAAATATATTAAATAGAAAATCATATTAGAAAGCTTATGAAATAAAAACTACCTTATACAGTATTGGACGCCTATGAGAATTAATGATGCTATCTAATACCAACACTCTCACCATATGTATAAGTGAGAGGAGAAACATGGAGATGATGGCAGTAATGTAGGCCAATGGCATAAGGTAAGGCTGGCCATTAATCTTCAAACTCATTCCAGAATAATATCCGTAGAACATAACAGTCTCTTCCATCCATCCCTATAGATTGGTTTATGAGAATAGATTATATAATTGATATAATTCCACTGTATATATATATATATATACTGTACATAGATAATATAAATATATTTATATAAAGTTAATCATAGATATCAAATTAATTATAAATATAAAGTTTATTATAGATATAAAATTAATTATAGATATAAAGTTAATTATAGATATAAAGTTAATTATATATATAAAGTTAATTATAGATAAAGTTAATTATAGACAAAAAGTTTATTAGATGTAAAGTGAATTATGTATCTAAAGTTAATTATATATATAAAGTTAATTATTTATCTAAAATTAATTATAGTTATAAGGTTAATTATTTATCTAAAATGAATTATAGATATAAAGTTAATTATAGATATAAATTAAAAAAAAGAAGATGCCCTAATATTAAGACCAACCTTACCTTGCCAGAAGTCTACTACAAGATGCCCCCAGTTATGCATTCCAATATCAGTTGTATTGTTCTCGAATTCGTATTTCAATGAACACTCGTTAACTACTTTGATGAGCTGAGTTACGGAGTGGTTGTTTCCTGGAATACCTCCCGTGTTGGACGATGGCATCAAACTAGACTCCAATACATACTCATCTTCTATTCCGATCAACTTAAGAAATAAATAAGTTCAACATATCTCTAGATTTAATTATATATAATTTTTAACATATTATCATAAAATTATCATCTTAATATCTACTTATTATCTGCTTATTATCTACTTATTATCTACTTATTATCTACTTATTATCTACTTATTATCTACTTATTATCTACTTATTATCTACTTATTATCTACTTATTATCTACTTATTATCTACTTATTATCTACTTATTATCTACTTATTATCTACTTATTATCTACTTATTATCTACTTATTATCTGCTTATTATCTACTTATTATCTACTTATTATCTACTTATTATCTACTTATTATCTACTTATTATCTACTTATTATCTACTTATTATCTACTTATTATCTACTTATTATCTACTTATTAACTACTTATTATCTACTTATTATCTACTTATTATCTACTTATTATCTACTTATTATCTACTTATTATCTACTTATTATCTACTTATTATCTACTTATTATCTACTTATTATCTACTTATTATCTGCTTATTATCTACTTATTATCTGCTTATTATCTACTTATTATATACATATTATCTATTTATTATCTACTTATTATCTACTTATTATCTACTTATTATCTACTTATTATATGTTTATTATATGCTTATTATCTACTTATTATCTACTTATTATCTACTTATTTACTACTTATTATCTACTTATTATCTACTTATTATCTACTTACTATCTATTTATTATCTACTTATTAACTACTTATTATCTACTTATTATCTACTTATTATCTACTTATTAACTACTTATTATCTACTTATTATCTACTTATTATCTACTTATTATCTACTTATTATCTACTTATTATCTACTTATTGTTTACTTATTATCTACTTATTATCTACTTATTATCTACTTATTATCTACTTTTTATCTACTTATTATCTACTTATTATCTATTTATTATCTATTTATTATCTACTTATTATCTACTTATTATCTACTTATTATCTACTTATTATCTACTTATTAACTACTTATTATCTACTTATTATCTACTTATTATCTACTTATTATCTACTTATTATCTACTTATTATCTACTTATTATCTATTTATTATCTACTTATTATCTACTTATTATCTACTTATTATCTACTTATTATCTACTTATTATCTACTTATTATCTACTTATTATTTACTTATTATCTACTTATTATCTACTTATTATCTACTTATTATCTACTTTTTATCTACTTATTATCTACTTATTATCTACTTATTATCTACTTATTATCTACTTATTATCTACTTATTATCTACTTATTATCTACTTATTATTTACTTATTATCTACTTATTATCTACTTATTATTTACTTATTATCTACTTATTATCTACTTATTATCTACTAATTATCTACTTTTTATCTACTTATTATCTACTTATTATCTATTTATTATCTACTTATTATCTACTTATTATCTACTTATTATCTACTTATTATCTACTTATTATCTACTTATTATCTACTTATTATCTACTTATTATCTACTTATTATCTACTTATTATCTACTTATTATCTACTTATTATTTACTTATTATCTACTTATTATCTACTTATTATCTACTTATTATCTACTTTTTATCTACTTATTATCTACTTATTATCTATTTATTATCTACTTATTATCTACTTATTATCTACTTATTATCTACTTATTATCTACTTATTATTTACTTATTATCTACTTATTATCTACTTATTATTTACTTATTATCTACTTATTATCTACTTATTATCTACTAATTATCTACTTTTTATCTACTTATTATCTACTTATTATCTATTTATTATCTACTTATTATCTACTTATTATCTACTTATTATCTACTTATTATCTACTTATTATCTACTTATTATCTACTTATTATCTACTTATTATCTACTTATTATCTACTTATTATCTACTTATTATCTACTTATTGTTTACTTATTATCTACTTATTATCTACTTATTATCTACTTATTATCTACTTATTATCTACTTATTATCTACTTATTATCTACTTATTATCTACTTATTATCTACTTATTATCTACTTATTATCTACTTATTATCTACTTATTATCTACTTATTATCTACTTATTATCTACTTATTATCTACTTATTATCTACTTATTATCTACTTATTATCTACTTATTATCTACTTATTATCTACTTATTATCTACTTATTATCTACTTATTATCTACTTATTATCTACTTATTATCTACTTATTATCTACTTATTATCTACTTATTATCTACTTATTATCTACTTATTATCTACTTATTATCTACTTATTATCTACTTATTATCTACTTATTATCTACTTATTATCTACTTATTATCTACTTATTATCAACTTATTATCTACTTATTATCTACTTATTATCTACTTATGATCTACTTATTATCTACTTATTATCTACTTATTATCTACTTATTATCTACTTATTATCTACTTATTATCTACTTATTATCTACTTATTATCTACTTATTATCTACTTATTATCTACTTATTATCTACTTATTATCTACTTATTATCTACTTATTATCTACTTATTATCTACTTATTATCTACTTATTATCTACTTATTATCTACTTATTATCTACTTATTATCTACTTATTATCTACTTATTATCTACTTATTATCTACTTACTATCTACTTATTATCTACTTATTATCTGCTTATTATCTACTTATTATCTACTTATTATCTACTTATTATCTACTTATTATCTACTTATTATCTACTTATTATCTACTTATTATCTACATATTATCTACTTATTATCTACTTATTATCTACTTATTATCTACTTATTATCTACTTATTATCTACTTATTATCTACTTATTATCTACTTATTATCTACTTATGATCTACTTACTATCTACTTATTATCTACTTATTATCTACTTATTATCTACTTATTATCTACTTATTATCTACTTATTATCTACTTATTATCTACTTATTATCTACTTATTATCTACTTATTATCTACTTATTATCTACTTTTTATCTACTTATTATCTACTTATTATCTACTTATTATCTACTTATTATCTACTTATTATCTACTTATTATCTACTTATTATCTACTTATGATCTACTTATTATCTACTTATTATCTACTTATTATCTACTTATTATCTACTTATTATCTACTTATTATCTACTTATTATCTACTTATTATCTACTTATTATCTACTTATTATCTGCTTATTATCTACTTATTATCTACTTATTATCTACTTATTATCTACTTATTATCTACTTATTATCTACTTATTATCTACTTATTATCTACTTATTATCTACTATTATCTACTTATTATCTACTTATTATCTACTTATTATCTACTTATTATCTACTTATTATCTACTTATTATCTACTTATGATCTAATTACTATCTACTTATTATCTACTTTTTATCTACTTATTATCTACTTATTATCTACTTACTATCTACTTATTATCTACTTATTATCTACTTTTTATCTACTTTTTATCTACTTATTATCTACTTATGATCTACTTACTATCTACTTATTATCTACTTATTATCTACTTATTATCTACTTATTATCTACTTATTATCTACTTATTATCTACTTATGATCTACTTACTATCTACTTATTATCTACTTATTATCTACTTATTATCTACTTATTATCTACTTATTATCTACTTATTATCTACTTATTATCTGCTTATTATCTACTTATTATATACTTATTATCTACTAATTATCTACTTATTATCTACTTATTATCTACTTATTATCTACTTACTATCTACTTATTATCTACTTATTATCTGCTTATTATCTACTTATTATCTACTTATTATCTACTTATTATCTACTTATTATCTACTTATTATCTACTTATTATCTACTTATTATCTACTTATTATCTACTTATTATCTACTTATTATCTACTTATTATCTACTTATTATCTACTTATTATCTACTTATTATCTACTTATTATCTACTTATTATCTACTTATTATCTACTTATTATCTACTTATTATCTACTTATTATCTACTTATGATCTACTTACTATCTACTTATTATCTACTTATTATCTACTTATTATCTACTTATTATCTACTTATTATCTACTTATTATCTACTTACTATCTACTTATTATCTACTTATTATCTACTTATTATCTACTTATTATCTACTTATTATCTACTTATTATCTACTTATTATCTACTTATTATCTACTTATTATCTACTTATTATCTACTTTTTATCTACTTATTATCTACTTATTATCTACTTATTATCTACTTATTATCTACTTATTATCTACTTATTATCTACTTATGATCTACTTACTATCTACTTATTATCTACTTATTATCTACTTATTATCTACTTATTATCTACTTATTATCTACTTACTATCTACTTATTATCTACTTATTATCTACTTTTTATCTACTTATTATCTACTTATGATCTACTTACTATCTACTTATTATCTATTTATTATCTACTTATTATCTACTTATTATCTACTTACTATCTACTTATTATCTACTTATTATCTACTTATTATATACTTATTATCTACTTATTATCTACTTATTATCTACTTACTATCTACTTATTATCTACTTATTATCTGCTTATTATCTACTTATTATATACTTATTATCTACTTATTATCTACTTATTATCTACTTATTATCTACTTATTATCTACTTATTAACTACTTATTATCTACTTATTATCTACTTATTATCTACTTATTATCTACTTATTATCTACTTATTATCTACTTATTATCTACTTATTATCTACTTATTATCTGCTTATTATCTACTTATTATCTGCTTATTATCTACTTATTATATACTTATTTATTATCTATATATCTATTTATTATCTACTTATTATCTACTTATTATCTACTTATTATCTACTTATTATCTACTTATTATCTACTTATTATCTACTTATTATCTACTTATTATCTACTTATTATCTACTTATTATCTACTTATTATCTACTTATTATCTACTTATTATCTACTTATTATCTACTTATTATCTACTTATTATCTACTTATTATCTACTTATTATCTACTTATTATCTACTTATTATCTACTTATTATCTACTTATTATCTACTTATTATCTACTTATTATCTACTTATTATCTACTTATTATCTACTTACTATCTACTTATTATCTACTTATTATCTACTTATTATATGCTTATTATATGCTTATTATCTACTTATTATCTACTTATTATCTACTTATTATCTACTTATTATCTACTTATTATCTACTTATTATCTACTTATTATCTACTTACTATCTACTTATTATCTACTAATTATCTACTTATTATCTACTTATTATCTACTTACTATCTACTTATTATCTACTTATTATCTACTTATTATCTACTTATTATCTACTTATTATCTACTTATTATCTACTTATTATCTACTTATGATCTACTTACTATCTACTTATTATCTACTTATTATCTACTTATTATCTACTTATTATCTACTTACGATCTACTTACTATCTACTTATTATCTACTTATTATCTACTTATTATCTACTTATTATCTACTTATTATCTACTTATTATCTACTTATTATCTACTTACTATCTACTTATTATCTACTTATTATCTACTTATTATCTACTTATTATCTACTTATTATCTACTTATTATCTACTTATTATCTACTTATTATCTACTTATTATCTACTTATTATCTACTTATTATCTACTTATTATCTACTTATTATCTACTTATTATCTACTTATTATCTACTTATTATCTACTTATTATCTACTTATTATCTACTTATTATCTACTTATTATCTACTTATTATCTACTTATTATCTACTTATTATCTACTTATTATATACTTATTATCTACTTATTATCTACTTATTATCTACTTATTATCTACTTATTATCTACTTATTATCTACTTATTATCTACTTATTATCTACTTATTATCTACTTATTATCTACTTATTATCTACTTATTATCTACTTATTATCTACTTATTATCTACTTATTATCTACTTATTATCTACTTATTATCTACTTATTATCTACTTATTATCTACTTATTATCTACTTATTATCTACTTATTATCTACTTATTATCTACTTATTATCTACTTATTATCTACTTATTATCTACTTATTATCTACTTATTATCTACTTATTATCTACTTATTATCTACTTATTATCTACTTATTATCTACTTATTATCTACTTATTATCTACTTATTATCTACTTATTATCTACTTATTATCTACTTATTATCTACTTATTATATACTTATTATCTACTTATTATCTACTTATTATCTATTTATTATCTACTTACTATCTACTTATTATCTACTTATTATCTACTTATTATCTACTTATTATCTACTTATTATCTACTTATTATCTACTTATTATCTACTTATTATCTACTTATTATCTACTTATTATCTACTTATTATCTACTTATTATCTACTTATTATCTACTTATTATCTACTTATTATCTACTTATTATCTACTTATGATCTACTTACTATCTACTTATTATCTACTTATTATCTACTTATTATCTACTTATTATCTACTTATTATCTACTTATTATCTACTTATTATCTACTTATTATCTACTTATTATCTACTTATTATCTGCTTATTATCTACTTATTATCTACTTATTATCTACTTATTATCTACTTATTATATACTTATTATCTACTTATTATCTACTTATTATCTACTTATTATCTACTTATTATCTACTTATTATCTACTTATTATCTACTTATTATCTACTTATTATCTACTTATTATCTACTTATTATCTACTTATTATCTACTTATTATCTACTTATTATCTACTTATTATCTACTTATGATCTACTTACTATCTACTTATTATCTACTTATTATCTACTTTTTATCTACTTATGATCTACTTACTATCTACTTATTATCTACTTATTATCTACTTTTTATCTACTTATTATCTACTTATTATCTACTTACTATCTACTTATTATCTACTTATTATCTACTTTTTATCTACTTATTATCTACTTATGATCTACTTACTATCTACTTATTATCTACTTATTATCTACTTATTATATACTTATTATCTACTTATTATCTACTTATTATCTACTTACTATCTACTTATTATCTACTTATTATCTGCTTATTATCTACTTATTATATACTTATTATCTACTTATTATCTACTTATTATCTACTTATTACCTACTTATTATCTACTTATTAACTACTTATTATCTACTTATAATCTACTTATTATCTACTTATTATCTACTTATTATCTACTTATTATCTACTTATTATCTACTTATTATCTACTTATTATCTGCTTATTATCTACTTATTATCTGCTTATTATCTACTTATTATATACTTATTATCTATTTATTATCTACTTATTATCTACTTATTATCTACTTATTATCTACTTATTATCTACTTATTATCTACTTATTATCTACTTATTATCTACTTATTATCTACTTATTATCTACTTATTATCTACTTATTATCTACTTATTATCTACTTATTATCTACTTATTATCTACTTATTATCTACTTATTATCTACTTATTATCTACTTATTATCTACTTATTATCTACTTATTATCTACTTATTATCTACTTATTATCTACTTATTATCTACTTATTATCTACTTATTATCTACTTACTATCTACTTATTATCTACTTATTATCTACTTATTATATGCTTATTATATGCTTATTATCTACTTATTATCTACTTATTATCTACTTATTATATGCTTATTATATGCTTATTATCTACTTATTATCTACTTATTATCTACTTATTATCTACTTATTATCTACTTATTATCTACTTATTATCTACTTACTATCTACTTATTATCTACTTATTATCTACTTATTATCTACTTATTATCTACTTATTATCTACTTATTATCTACTTATTATCTACTTATTATCTACTTATTATCTACTTATTATCTACTTATTATCTACTTATTATCTACTTATTATCTACTTATTATCTACTTATGATCTACTTACTATCTACTTATTATCTACTTATTATCTACTTATTATCTACTTATTATCTACTTATTATCTACTTATTATCTACTTACTATCTACTTATTATCTACTTATTATCTACTTATTATCTACTTATTATCTACTTATTATCTACTTATGATCTACTTACTATCTACTTATTATCTACTTATTATCTACTTATTATCTACTTATTATCTACTTATTATCTACTTATTATCTACTTACTATCTACTTATTATCTACTTATTATCTACTTATTATCTACTTATTATCTACTTATTATCTACTTATTATCTACTTATTATCTACTTATTATCTACTTATTATCTACTTATTATCTACTTATTATCTACTTATTATCTACTTATTATCTACTTATTATCTACTTATTATCTACTTATTATCTACTTATTATCTACTTATTATCTACTTATTATCTACTTATTATCTACTTATTATCTACTTATTATCTACTTATTATATACTTATTATCTACTTATTATCTACTTATTATCTATTTATTATCTACTTACTATCTACTTATTATCTACTTATTATCTACTTATTATCTACTTATTATCTACTTATTATCTACTTATTATCTACTTATTATCTACTTATTATCTACTTATTATCTACTTATTATCTACTTATTATCTACTTACTATCTACTTTTATCTACTTATTATCTACTTATTATCTACTTATTATCTACTTATTATCTACTTATTATCTAATTATTATCTACTTATTATCTACTTATTATCTACTTATTATCTACTTATTATCTACTTATTATCTACTTATTATCTACTTATTATCTACTTATTATCTACTTATTATCTACTTATTATCTACTTATTATCTACTTATTATCTACTTATTATCTACTTATTATCTACTTATTATCTACTTACTATCTACTTATTATCTACTTATTATCTACTTATTATCTACTTATTATCTACTTATTATCTACTTATTATCTACTTATTATCTACTTATTATCTACTTATTATCTACTTATTATCTACTTATTATCTACTTATTATCTACTTATTATCTACATATTATCTACTTATTATCTACTTATTATCTACTTATTATCTACTTATTATCTACTTATTATCTACTTATTATCTACTTATTATCTACTTATTATCTACTTATTATCTACTTATTATCTACTTATTATCTACTTATTATCTACTTATTATCCACTTATTATCTACTTATTATCTACTTATTATCTACTTATTATCTACTTATTATCTACTTATTATCTACTTATTATCTACTTATTATCTACTTATTATCTACTTATTATCTACTTATTATCTACTTATTATCTACTTATTATCTACTTATTATCTACTTATTATCTACTTATTATCTACTTATTATCTACTTATTATCTACTTATTATCTACTTATTATCTACTTATTATCTACTTATTATCTACTTATTATCTACTTATTATCTACTTATTATCTACTTATTATCTACTTATTATCTACTTATTATCTACTTATTATCTACTTATTATCTACTTATTATCTACTTATTATCTACTTATTATCTACTTATTATCTACTTATTATCTACTTATTATCTACTTATTATCTACTTATTATCTACTTATTATCTACTTATTATCTACTTATTATCTACTTATTATCTACTTATTATCTACTTATTATCTACTTATTATCTACTTATTATCTACTTATTATCTACTTATTATCTACTTATTATCTACTTATTATCTACTTATTATCTACTTATTATCTACTTATTATCTACTTATTATCTACTTATTATCTACTTATTATCTACTTATTATCTACTTATTATCTACTTATTATCTACTTATTATCTACTTATTATCTACTTATTATCTACTTATTATCTACTTATTATCTACTTATTATCTACTTATTATCTACTTATTATATACTTATTATCTACTTATTATCTACTTATTATCTATTTATTATCTACTTATTATCTACTTATTATCTACTTATTATCTACTTATTATCTACTTATTATCTACTTATTATCTACTTATTATCTACTTATTATCTACTTATTATCTACTTATTATCTACTTATTATCTACTTATTATCTACTTATTATCTACTTATTATCTACTTATTATCTACTTATTATCTACTTATTATCTACTTATTATCTACTTATTATCTACTTATTATCTACTTATTATCTACTTATTATCTTCTTATTGTCAGCTTGTTATTATCTGATTATTTTCTAATTATTATCTAATTATTATCTGGTTATAATCTTCTCAATAAATTTTCAATTATTTTATTAATATCTGCATATTATCATCTTATCTGATTATTATCCTCTTATTTACTTATTATCATCTTATAAACTGATTTGCTTATTATATTATTATATACTTATTATAATCTACTCTGCTTACTATCTACTTATTATTCTCTTATTGGGAACTACATTTATATTTTAAAACGGATAATAACATAATATAACGCTATCATGATTAATTTTTAAAAAAATATATTAAACGCTAGTAGAATGTAATAATAACAGATAGGCTGGGATATATATTTGAGAAGAGATATGTCGACTGTGTTTATATACTTATGGTGAAATAGAAAATTACAAACCTGCGGAATTATCACAAAAAATAAGAATATCAGTGCAACTAATAAATTTAAAAATAACAAAGACTTTAAAAATACAAAATAAGACTTTACCCCAACTCCGAAATGAGCTGTAAATTAATTGAGGTTAGTGGATAGTATAGTATTAATTATTAAGGTCATTAGATAGTGTATAGGATACTATGTTAGTTATTGAAGTTGGTAGATAAGATTCAGTCATTACGATTATATTAAAAAGACAATTGTGTATAAATTTAAATCATTGGCAAAAATAGATTAAGATAATAGTTAGTTTTATTTCTTGAATAGTTTATTAGTTAGATATTAGTAGACCATAGAAGTTATTCCGTTAATATAGTGGGTTGAATTTCTTTGTAAATATAGGGATATTTTCCAATCATAAGCAGGGAAATATCCTGATCTTGTAACTTGAGGTTGTAACAAAGGCAGTAACTTGAGTTTGTAACAAAGGCAGTAACTTGAGGTTGTAACAAAGGCAGTAACTTGAGGTTGTAACAAAGGCAGTAACTTGAGGTTGTAACAAAGGCAGTAACTTGAGGTTGTAACAAAGGCAGTAACTTGAGGTTGTAACAAAGGCAGTAACTCGAGGTTGTAACAAAGGCAGTAACTTGAGGTTGTAACAAAGGCAGTAACTCGAGGTTGTAACAAAGGCAGTAACTCGAGGTTGTAACAAAGGCAGTAACTTGAGGTTGTAACAAAGGCAGTAACTTGAGGTTGTAACAAAGGCAGTAACTTGAGGTTGTAACAAAGACAGTAACTTGAGGTTGTAACAAAGGCAGTAACTTGAGGTTGTAACAAAGGCAGTAACTCGAGGTTGTAACAAAGGCAGTAACTTGAGGTTGTAACAAAGGCAGTAACTTGAGGTTGTAACAAAGGCAGTAACTTGAGGTTGTAACAAAGGCAGTAACTCGAGGTTGTAACAAAGGCAGTAACTTGAGGTTGTAACAAAGGCAGTAACTTGAGGTTGTAACAAAGGCAGTAACTTGAGGTTGTAACAAAGACAGTAACTTGAGGTTGTAACAAATGCAGTAACTTGAGGTTGTAACAAAGGCAGTAACTTGTAACAAAGGCAGTAACTTGAGGTTATAACAAAGGCAGTAACTTGAGGTTGTAAAAAAGGCAGTAACTTGAGGTTGTAACAAAGGCAGTAACTTGTAACAAAGGCAGTAACTTGAGGTTGTAACAAAGGCAGTAACTTGAGGTTGTAACAAAGGCAGTAACTTGAGGTTGTAACAAAGACAGTAACTTGAGGTTGTAACAAATGCAGTAACTTGAGGTTGTAACAAAGGCAGTAACTTGTAACAAAGGCAGTAACTTGAGGTTGTAACAAAGACAGTAACTTGAGGTTGTAACAAATGCAGTAACTTGAGGTTGTAACAAAGGCAGTAACTTGTAACAAAGGCAGTAACTTGAGGTTGTAACAAAGGCAGTAACTTGAGGCTGTAACAAAGGCAGTAACTTGAGGTTGTAACAAAGACAGTAACTTGAGGTTGTAACAAATGCAGTAACTTGTAACAAAGGCAGTAACTTGAGGTTATAACAAAGGCAGTAACTTGAGGTTGTAAAAAAGGCAGTAACTTGAGGTTGTAACAAAGGCAGTAACTTGTAACAAAGGCAGTAACTTGAGGTTGTAACAAAGGCAGTAACTTGTAACAAAGGCAGTAACTTGAGGTTGTAACAAAGGCAGTAACTTGAGGTTGTAACAAAGGCAGTAACTTGAGGTTGTAACAAAGGCAGTAACTTGTAACAAATGCAGTAACTTGAGGTTGTAACAAAGGCAGTAACTTGTAACAAAGGCAGTAACTTGAGGTTGTAACAAAGGCAGTAACTTGAGGTTATAACAAAGGCAGTAACTTGAGGTTGTAACAAAGGCAGTAACTTGTAACAAAGGCAGTAACTTGAGGTTGTAACAAAGGCAGTAACTTGAAGTTGTAACAAAGGCAGTAACTTATAACAAAGGCAGTAACTTGAGGTTGTAACAAAGGCAGTAACTTGTAACAAAGGCAGTAACTTGAAGTTGTAACAAAGGCAGTAACTTGTAACAAAGGCAGTAACTTGAAGTTGTAACAAAGGCAGTAACTTGTAACAAAGGCAGTAACTTGAGGTTGTAACAAAGGCAGTAACTTGTAACAAAGGCAGTAACTTGAGGTTGTAACAAAGGCAGTAACTTGTAACAAAGGCAGTAACTTGAGGTTGTAACAAAGGCAGTAACTTGAGGTTGTAACAAAGGCTGTAACTTGAAGTTGTAACAAAGGCAGTAACTTGTAACAAAGGCAGTAACTTGAGGTTGTAACAAAGGCAGTAACTTGAGGTTGTAACAAAGGCAGTAACTTGTAACAAAGGCAGTAACTTGAGGTTGTAACAAAGGCAGTAACTTGTAACAAAGGCAGTAACTTGAGGTTGTAACAAAGGCAGTAACTTGTAACAAAGGCAGTAACTTGAGGTTGTAACAAAGGCAGTAACTTGTAACAAAGGCAGTAACTTGAAGTTGTAACAAAGGCAGTAACTTGTAACAAAGGCTGTAACTTGAAGTTGTAACAAAGGCAGTAACTTGTAACAAAGGCAGTAACTTGAAGTTGTAACAAAGGCAGTAACTTGTAACAAAGGCAGTAACTTGAGGTTGTAACAAAGGCAGTAACTTGAGGTTGTAACAAAGGCAGTAACTTGAGGTTGTAACAAAGGCAGTAACTTGTAACAAAGGCAGTAACTTGAGGTTGTAACAAAGGCAGTAACTTGTAACAAAGGCAGTAACTTGAGGTTGTAACAAAGGCAGTAACTTGTAACAAAGGCAGTAACTTGAGGTTGTAACAAAGGCAGTAACTTGAGGTTGTAACAAAGGCAGTAACTTGTAACAAAGGCAGTAACTTGAGGTTCTAACAAAGGCAGTAACTTGTAACAAAGGCAGTAACTTGAGGTTGTAACAAAGGCAGTAACTTGAGGTTGTAACAAAGGCAGTAACTTGTAACAAAGGCAGTAACTTGAGGTTGTAACAAAGGCAGTAACTTGTAACAAAGGCAGTAACTTGAGGTTGTAACAAAGGCAGTAACTTGTAACAAAGGCAGTAACTTGAGGTTGTAACAAAGGCAGTAACTTGTAACAAAGGCAGTAACTTGAAGTTGTAACAAAGGCAGTAACTTGTAACAAAGGCAGTAACTTGAGGTTGTAACAAAGGCAGTAACTTGTAACAAAGGCAGTAACTTGAAGTTGTAACAAAGGCAGTAACTTGTAACAAAGGCAGTAACTTGAGGTTGTAACAAAGGCAGTAACTTGTAACAAAGGCAGTAACTTGAGGTTGTAACAAAGGCAGTAACTTGATGTTGTAACAAAGGCAGTAACTTGTAACAAAGGCAGTAACTTGAGGTTGTAACAAAGGCAGTAACTTGAGGTTGTAACAAAGGCAGTAACTTGTAACAAAGGCAGTAACTTGAGGTTGTAACAAAGGCAGTAACTCGAGGTTGTAACAAAGGCAGTAACTTGAGGTTGTAACAAAGGCAGTAACTTGTAACAAAGGCAGTAACTTGAGGTTGTAACAAAGGCAGTAACTTGTAACAAAGGCAGTAACTTGAGGTTGTAACAAAGGCAGTAACTTGAGGTTGTAACAAAGGCAGTAACTTGTAATAAAGGCAGTAACTTGAGGTTGTAACAAAGGCAGTAACTTGAGGTTGTAACAAAGGCAGTAACTTGAGGTTGTAACAAAGGCAGTAACTTGAGGTTGTAACAAAGGCAGTAACTTGTAACAAAGGCAGTAACTTGAGGTTGTAACAAAGGCAGTAACTTGAGGTTGTAACAAAGGCAGTAACTTGAGGTTGTAACAAAGGCAGTAACTTGAAGTTGTAAAAAAGGCAGTAACTTGAGGTTGTAACAAAGGCAGTAACTTGAGGTTGTAACAAAGGCAGTAACTTGTAACAAAGGCAGTAACTTGAGTTTGTAACAAAGGCAGTAACTTGAGGTTGTAACAAAGGCAGTAACTTGAGGTTGTAACAAAGGCAGTAACTTGTAACAAAGGCAGTAACTTGAGGTTGTAACAAAGGCAGTAACTTGTAACAAAGGCAGTAACTTGAGGTTGTAACAAAGGCAGTAACTTGAGGTTGTAACAAAGGCAGTAACTTGTAACAAAGGCAGTAACTTGAGGTTGTAACAAAGGCAGTAACTTGTAACAAAGGCAGTAACTTGAGGTTGTAACAAAGGCAGTAACTTGTAACAAAGGCAGTAACTTGAGGTTGTAACAAAGGCAGTAACTTGAGGTTGTAACAAAGGCAGTAACTTGAGGTTGTTACAAAGGCAGTAACTTGTAACAAAGGCAGTAACTTGAGGTTGTAACAAAGGCAGTAACTTGAGGTTGTAACAAAGGCAGTAACTTGAGGTTGTAACAAAGGCAGTAACTTGTAACAAAGGCAGTAACTTGAGGTTGTAACAAAGGCAGTAACTTGAGGTTGTAACAAAGGCAGTAACTTGTAACAAAGGCAGTAACTTGAAGTTGTAACAAAGGCAGTAACTTGTAACAAAGGCAGTAACTTGAGGTTGTAACAAAGGCAGTAACTTGTAACAAAGGCAGTAACTTGATGTTGTAACAAAGGCAGTAACTTGTAACAAAGGCAGTAACTTGAGGTTATAACAAAGGCAGTAACTTGTAACAAAGGCAGTAACTTGAGGTTGTAACAAAGGCAGTAATTTGTAACAAAGGCAGTAACTTGAGGTTGTAACAAAGGCAGTAACTTGAGGTTGTAACAAAGGCAGTAACTTGTAACAAAGGCAGTAACTTGTAACAAAGGCAGTAACTTGAGGTTGTAACAAAGGCAGTAACTTGAGGTTGTAACAAAGGCAGTAACTTGTAACAAAGGCAGTAACTTGAAGTTATAACAAAGGCAGTAACTTGTAACAAAGGCAGTAACTTGTAACAAAGGCAGTAACTTGTAACAAAGGCAGTAACTTGAGGTTGTAACAAAGGCAGTAACTTGTAACAAAGGCAGTAACTTGAGGTTGTAACAAAGGCAGTAACTTGAGGTTGTAACAAAGGCAGTAACTTGTAACAAAGGCAGTAACTTGAGGTTGTAACAAAGGCAGTAACTTGAGGTTGTAACAAAGGCAGTAACTTGTAACAAAGGCAGTAACTTGAGGTTGTAACAAAGGCAGTAACTTGAGGTTGTAACAAAGGCAGTAACTTGTAACAAAGGCAGTAACTTGAGGTTGTAACAAAGGCAGTAACTTGAGGTTGTAACAAAGGCAGTAACTTGTAACAAAGGCAGTAACTTGAGGTTGTAACAAAGGCAGTAACTTGAGGTTGTAACAAAGGCAGTAACTTGAAACAAAGGCAGTAACTTGAGGTTGTAACAAAGGCAGTAACTTGTAACAAAGGCAGTAACTTGAGGTTGTAACAAAGGCAGTAACTTGTAACAAAGGCAGTAACTTGAGGTTGTAACAAAGGCAGTAACTTGTAACAAAGGCAGTAACTTGTAACAAAGGCAGTAACTTGAGGTTGTAACAAAGGCAGTAACTTGAGGTTGTAACAAAGGCAGTAACTTGAAGTTGTAACAAAGGCAGTAACTTGTAACAAAGGCAGTAACTTGAGGTTGTAACAAAGGCAGTAACTTGAAGTTGTAACAAAGGCAGTAACTTGTAACAAAGGCAGTAACTTGAGGTTGTAACAAAGGCAGTAACTTGAGGTTGTAACAAAGGCAGTAACTTGAGGTTGTAACAAAGGCAGTAACTTGAGGTTGTAACAAAGGCAGTAACTTGAGGTTGTAACAAAGGCAGTAACTTGAGGTTGTAACAAAGGCAGTAACTTGAGGTTGTAACAAAGGCAGTAACTTGAGGTTGTAACAAAGGCAGTAACTTGTAACAAAGGCAGTAACTTGAGGTTGTAACAAAGGCAGTAACTTGTAATAAAGGCAGTAACTTGAGGTTGTAACAAAGGCAGTAACTTGAGGTTGTAACAAAGGCAGTAACTTGTAACAAAGGCAGTAACTTGAGGTTGTAACAAAGGCAGTAACTTGAGGTTGTAACAAAGGCAGTAACTTGTAACAAAGGCAGTAACTTGAGGTTGTAACAAAGGCAGTAACTTGAGGTTGTAACAAAGGCAGTAACTTGAGGTTGTAACAAAGGCAGTAACTTGTAACAAAGGCAGTAACTTGAGGTTGTAACAAAGGCAGTAACTTGTAACAAAGGCAGTAACTTGAGGTTGTAACAAAGGCAGTAACTTGAGGTTGTAACAAAGGCAGTAACTTGAGGTTGTAACAAAGGCAGTAACTTGTAACAAAGGCAGTAACTTGAGGTTGTAACAAAGGCAGTAACTTGTAACAAAGGCAGTAACTTGAGGTTGTAACAAAGGCAGTAACTTGTAACAAAGGCAGTAACTTGTAACAAAGGCAGTAACTTGAGGTTGTAACAAAGGCAGTAACTTGAGGTTGTAACAAAGGCAGTAACTTGAGGTTGTAACAAAGGCAGTAACTTGAGGTTGTAACAAAGGCAGTAACTTGAGGTTGTAACAAAGGCAGTAACTTGAGGTTGTAACAAAGGCAGTAACTTGAGGTTGTAACAAAGGCAGTAACTTGAGGTTGTAACAAAGGCAGTAACTTAAGGTTGTAACAAAGGCAGTAACTTGTAACAAAGGCAGTAACTTGAGGTTGTAACAAAGGCAGTAACTTGTAACAAAGGCAGTAACTTGAGGTTGTAACAAAGGCAGTAACTTGTAACAAAGGCAGTAACTTGTAACAAAGGCAGTAACTTGAGGTTGTAACAAAGGCAGTAACTTGAGGTTGTAACAAAGGCAGTAACTTGAGGTTGTAACAAAGGCAGTAACTTGTAACAAAGGCAGTAACTTGAGGTTGTAACAAAGGCAGTAACTTGAGGTTGTAACAAAGGCAGTAACTTGAGGTTGTAACAAAGGCAGTAACTTGTAACAAAGGCAGTAACTTGAGGTTGTAACAAAGGCAGTAACTTGTAACAAAGGCAGTAACTTGAGGTTGTAACAAAGGCAGTAACTTGAGGTTGTAACAAAGGCAGTAACTTGAGGTTGTAACAAAGGCAGTAACTTGTAACAAAGGCAGTAACTTGTAACAAAGGCAGTAACTTGAGGTTGTAACAAAGGCAGTAACTTGAGGTTGTAACAAAGGCAGTAACTTGAGGTTGTAACAAAGGCAGTAACTTGTAACAAAGGCAGTAACTTGTAACAAAGGCAGTAACTTGAGGTTGTAACAAAGGCAGTAACTTGAGGTTGTAACAAAGGCAGTAACTTGTAACAAAGGCAGTAACTTGAGGTTGTAACAAAGGCAGTAACTTGTAACAAAGGCAGTAACTTGAGGTTGTAACAAAGGCAGTAACTTGTAACAAAGGCAGTAACTTGAGGTTGTAACAAAGGCAGTAACTTGAGGTTGTAACAAAGGCAGTAACTTGAGGTTGTAACAAAGGCAGTAACTTGAGGTTGTAACAAAGGCAGTAACTTGTAACAAAGGCAGTAACTTGAAGTTGTAACAAAGGCAGTAACTTGAGGTTGTAACAAAGGCAGTAACTTGTAACAAAGGCAGTAACTTGAGGTTGTAACAAAGGCAGTAACTTGTAACAAAGGCAGTAACTTGAGGTTGTAACAAAGGCAGTAACTTGAGGTTGTAACAAAGGCAGTAACTTGTAACAAAGGCAGTAACTTGAGGTTGTAACAAAGGCAGTAACTTGTAACAAAGGCAGTAACTTGAGGTTGTAACAAAGGCAGTAACTTGTAACAAAGGCAGTAACTTGAGGTTGTAACAAAGGCAGTAACTTGAGGTTGTAACAAAGGCAGTAACTTGAGGTTGTAACAAAGGCAGTAACTTGAGGTTGTAACAAAGGCAGTAACTTGAGGTTGTAACAAAGGCAGTAACTTGTAACAAAGGCAGTAACTTGAGGTTGTAACAAAGGCAGTAACTTGAGGTTGTAACAAAGGCAGTAACTTGAGGTTGTAACAAAGGCAGTAACTTGTAACAAAGGCAGTAACTTGAAGTTGTAACAAAGGCAGTAACTTGTAACAAAGGCAGTAACTTGAGGTTGTAACAAAGGCAGTAACTTGAGGTTGTAACAAAGGCAGTAACTTGTAACAAAGGCAGTAACTTGAGGTTGTAACAAAGGCAGTAACTTGAGGTTGTAACAAAGGCAGTAACTTGTAACAAAGGCAGTAACTTGAAGTTGTAACAAAGGCAGTAACTTGTAACAAAGGCAGTAACTTGAGGTTGTAACAAAGGCAGTAACTTGTAACAAAGGCAGTAACTTGAGATTGTAACAAAGGCAGTAACTTGTAACAAAGGCAGTAACTTGAGGTTGTAACAAAGGCAGTAACTTGTAACAAAGGCAGTAACTTGAGGTTGTAACAAAGGCAGTAACTTGAGGTTGTAACAAAGGCAGTAACTTGAGGTTGTAACAAAGGCAGTAACTTGTAACAAAGGCAGTAACTTGAGGTTGTAACAAAGGCAGTAACTTGTAACAAAGGCAGTAACTTGAGGTTGTAACAAAGGCAGTAACTTGTAACAAAGGCAGTAACTTGAGGTTGTAACAAAGGCAGTAACTTGTAACAAAGGCAGTAACTTGAGGTTGTAACAAAGGCCGTAACTTGTAACAAAGGCAGTAACTTGAGGTTGTAACAAAGGCAGTAACTTGAGGTTGTAACAAAGGCCGTAACTTGTAACAAAGGCAGTAACTTGAGGTTGTAACAAAGGCAGTAACTTGAGGTTGTAACAAAGGCAGTAACTTGAGGTTGTAACAAAGGCCGTAACTTGTAACAAAGGCAGTAACTTGAGGTTGTAACAAAGGCAGTAACTTGAGGTTGTAACAAAGGCAGTAACTTGAAGTTGTAACAAAGGCAGTAACTTGTAACAAAGGCAGTAACTTGAGGTTGTAACAAAGGCAGTAACTTGTAACAAAGGCAGTAACTTGAGGTTGTAACAAAGGCAGTAACTTGAGGTTGTAACAAAGGCAGTAACTTGTAACAAAGGCAGTAACTTGTAACAAAGGCAGTAACTTGTAACAAAGGCAGTAACTTGAAGTTGTAACAAAGGCAGTAACTTGTAACAAAGGCAGTAACTTGAGGTTGTAACAAAGGCAGTAACTTGTAACAAAGGCAGTAACTTGAAGTTGTAACAAAGGCAGTAACTTGTAACAAAGGCAGTAACTTGAGGTTGTAACAAAGGCAGTAACTTGTAACAAAGGCAGTAACTTGAGGTTGTAACAAAGGCAGTAACTTGAGGTTGTAATAAAGGCAGTAACTTGTAACAAAGGCAGTAACTTGTAACAAAGGCAGTAACTTGTAACAAAGGCAGTAACTTGAAGTTGTAACAAAGGCAGTAACTTGAGGTTGTAACAAAGGCAGTAACTCGAGGTTGTAACAAAGGCAGTAACTTGAGGTTGTAATAAAGGCAGTAACTTGAGGTTGTAACAAAGGCAGTAACTTGAAGTTGTAACAAAGGCAGTAACTTGTAACAAAGGCAGTAACTTGAGGTTGTAACAAAGGCAGTAACTTGTAACAAAGGCAGTAACTTGAAGTTGTAACAAAGGCAGTAACTTGTAACAAAGGCAGTAACTTGAAGTTGTAACAAAGGCAGTAACTTGAGGTTGTAACAAAGGCAGTAACTTGAGGTTGTAACAAAGGCAGTAACTTGTAACAAAGGCAGTAACTTGAGGTTGTAACAAAGGCAGTAACTTGAGGTTGTAACAAAGGCAGTAACTTGTAACAAAGGCAGTAACTTGTAACAAAGGCAGTAACTTGTAACAAAGGCAGTAACTTGTAACAAAGGCAGTAACTTGAGGTTGTAACAAAGGCAGTAACTTGTAACAAAGGCAGTAACTTGAGGTTGTAACAAAGGCAGTAACTTGTAACAAAGGCAGTAACTTGAAGTTGTAACAAAGGCAGTAACTTGTAACAAAGGCAGTAACTTGAAGTTGTAACAAAGGCAGTAACTTGAGGTTGTAACAAAGGCAGTAACTTGAAGTTGTAACAAAGGCAGTAACTTGTAACAAAGGCAGTAACTTGAGGTTGTAACAAAGGCAGTAACTTGAGGTTGTAGCAAAGGCAGTAACTTGTAACAAAGGCAGTAACTTGAGGTTGTAACAAAGGCAGTAACTTGAGGTTGTAATAAAGGCAGTAACTTGAGGTTGTAACAAAGGCAGTAACTTGAGGTTGTAACAAAGGCAGTAACTTGTAACAAAGGCAGTAACTTGTAACAAAGGCAGTAACTTGAGGTTGTAACAAAGGCAGTAACTTGAGGTTGTAACAAAGGCAGTAACTTGTAACAAAGGCAGTAACTTGAGGTTGTAACAAAGGCAGTAACTTGAGGTTGTAACAAAGGCAGTAACTTGAGGTTGTAACAAAGGCAGTAACTTGAGGTTGTAACAAAGGCAGTAACTTGTAACAAAGGCAGTAACTTGAGGTTGTAACAAAGGCAGTAACTTGAGGTTGTAACAAAGGCAGTAACTTGAAGTTGTAACAAAGGCAGTAACTTGTAACAAAGGCAGTAACTTGAGGTTGTAACAAAGGCAGTAACTTGAGGTTGTAACAAAGGCAGTAACTTGAAGTTGTAACAAAGGCAGTAACTTGTAACAAAGGCAGTAACTTGAGGTTGTAACAAAGGCAGTAACTTGAGGTTGTAACAAAGGCAGTAACTTGTAACAAAGGCAGTAACTTGAGGTTGTAACAAAGGCAGTAACTTGTAACAAAGGCAGTAACTTGAGGTTGTAACAAAGGCAGTAACTTGTAACAAAGGCAGTAACTTGAGGTTGTAACAAAGGCAGTAACTTGAGGTTGTAACAAAGGCAGTAACTTGTAACAAAGGCAGTAACTTGAGGTTGTAACAAAGGCAGTAACTTGAGGTTGTAACAAAGGCAGTAACTTGTAACAAAGGCAGTAACTTGAGGTTGTAACAAAGGCAGTAACTTGAGGTTGTAACAAAGGCAGTAAATTGTAACAAAGGCAGTAACTTGAGGTTGTAACAAAGGCAGTAACTTGTAACAAAGGCAGTAACTTGAGGTTGTAACAAAGGCAGTAACTTGAGGTTGTAACAAAGGCAGTAACTTGTAACAAAGGCAGTAACTTGAGGTTGTAACAAAGGCAGTAACTTGAGGTTGTAACAAAGGCAGTAACTTGTAACAAAGACAGTAACTTGAGGTTGTAACAAAGGCAGTAACTTGTAACAAAGGCAGTAACTTGTAACAAAGGCAGTAACTTGAGGTTGTAACAAAGGCAGTAACTTGTAACAAAGGCAGTAACTTGTAACAAAGGCAGTAACTTGAGGTTGTAACAAAGGCAGTAACTTGTAACAAAGGCAGTAACTTGAGGTTGTAACAAAGGCAGTAACTTGTAACAAAGGCAGTAACTTGAGGTTGTAACAAAGGCAGTAACTTGTAACAAAGGCAGTAACTTGAGGTTGTAACAAAGGCAGTAACTTGTAACAAAGGCAGTAACTTGAGGTTGTAACAAAGGCAGTAACTTGAGGTTGTAACAAAGGCAGTAACTTGTAACAAAGGCAGTAACTTGAGGTTGTAACAAAGGCAGTAACTTGTAACAAAGGCAGTAACTTGTAACAAAGGCAGTAACTTGTAACAAAGGCAGTAACTTGAGGTTGTAACAAAGGCAGTAACTTGAAGTTGTAACAAAGGCAGTAACTTGAGGTTGTAACAAAGGCAGTAACTTGAGGTTGTAACAAAGGCAGTAACTTGTAACAAAGGCAGTAACTTGAGGTTGTAACAAAGGCAGTAACTTGTAACAAAGGCAGTAACTTGAGGTTGTAACAAAGGCAGTAACTTGAGGTTGTAACAAAGGCAGTAACTTGTAACAAAGGCAGTAACTTGAGATTGTAACAAAGGCAGTAACTTGTAACAAAGGCAGTAACTTGAGGTTGTAACAAAGGCAGTAACTTGAGGTTGTAACAAAGGCAGTAACTTGTAACAAAGGCAGTAACTTGAGGTTGTAACAAAGGCAGTAACTTGAGGTTGTAACAAAGGCAGTAACTTGTAACAAAGACAGTAACTTGAGGTTGTAACAAAGGCAGTAACTTGTAACAAAGGCAGTAACTTGAGGTTGTAACAAAGGCAGTAACTTGAGGTTGTAACAAAGGCAGTAACTTGAAGTTGTAACAAAGGCAGTAACTTGAGGTTGTAACAAAGGCAGTAACTTGAGGTTGTAACAAAGGCAGTAACTTGTAACAAAGGCAGTAACTTGAGGTTGTAACAAAGGCAGTAACTTGTAACAAAGGCAGTAACTTGAGTTTGTAACAAAGGCAGTAACTTGTAACAAAGGCAGTAACTTGTAACAAAGGCAGTAACTTGAGGTTGTAACAAAGGCAGTAACTTGAGGTTGTAACAAAGGCAGTAACTTGAGGTTGTAACAAAGGCAGTAACTTGAGGTTGTAACAAAGACAGTAACTTGAGGTTGTAACAAAGGCAGTAACTTGTAATAAAGGCAGTAACTTGAGGTTGTAACAAAGGCAGTAACTTGAGGTTGTAACAAAGGCAGTAACTTGATGTTGTAACAAAGGCAGTAACTTGAGGTTGTAACAAAGGCAGTAACTTGAGGTTGTAACAAAGGCAGTAACTTGAGGTTGTAACAAAGGTAGTAACTTGAGGTTGTAACAAAGGCAGTAACTTGAGGTTGTAACAAAGGCAGTAACTTGTAACAAAGGCAGTAACTTGAGGTTGTAACAAAGGCAGTAACTTGTAACAAAGGCAGTAACTTGAGGTTGTAACAAAGGCAGTAACTTGTAACAAAGGCAGTAACTTGAGTTTGTAACAAAGGCAGTAACTTGTAACAAAGGCAGTAACTTGTAACAAAGGCAGTAACTTGAGGTTGTAACAAAGGCAGTAACTTGTAACAAAGGCAGTAACTTGAGGTTGTAACAAAGGCAGTAACTTGTAATAAAGGCAGTAACTTGAGGTTGTAACAAAGGCAGTAACTTGAGGTTGTAACAAAGGCAGTAACTTGTAACAAAGGCAGTAACTTGAGGTTGTAACAAAGGCAGTAACTTGAGGTTGTAACAAAGGCAGTAACTTGAGGTTGTAACAAAGGCAGTAACTTGTAATAAAGGCAGTAACTTGAGGTTGTAACAAAGGCAGTAACTTGAGGTTGTAACAAAGGCAGTAACTTGAGGTTGTAACAAAGGCAGTAACTTGAGGTTGTAACAAAGGCAGTAACTTGAGGTTGTAACAAAGGCAGTAACTTGTAACAAAGGCAGTAACTTGAGGTTGTAACAAAGGCAGTAACTTGAGGTTGTAACAAAGACAGTAACTTGAGGTTGTAACAAAGGCAGTAACTTGTAACAAAGGCAGTAACTTGAGGTTGTAACAAAGGCAGTAACTTGAGTTTGTAACAAAGGCAGTAACTTGTAACAAAGGCAGTAACTTGAGGTTGTAACAAAGGCAGTAACTTGTAACAAAGGCAGTAACTTGAGGTTGTAACAAAGGCAGTAACTTGTAACAAAGGCAGTAACTTGAGGTTGTAACAAAGGCAGTAACTTGAGGTTGTAACAAAGGCAGTAACTTGTAACAAAGGCAGTAACTTGAGGTTGTAACAAAGGCAGTAACTTGTAACAAAGGCAGTAACTTGAGGTTGTAACAAAGGCAGTAACTTGTAACAAAGGCAGTAACTTGAGTTTGTAACAAAGGCAGTAACTTGTAACAAAGGCAGTAACTTGTAACAAAGGCAGTAACTTGAGGTTGTAACAAAGGCAGTAACTTGTAACAAAGGCAGTAACTTGAGGTTGTAACAAAGGCAGTAACTTGTAATAAAGGCAGTAACTTGAGGTTGTAACAAAGGCAGTAACTTGAGGTTGTAACAAAGGCAGTAACTTGAGGTTGTAACAAAGGCAGTAACTTGAGGTTGTAACAAAGGCAGTAACTTGTAATAAAGGCAGTAACTTGAGGTTGTAACAAAGGCAGTAACTTGAGGTTGTAACAAAGGCAGTAACTTGTAACAAAGGCAGTAACTTGAGGTTGTAACAAAGGCAGTAACTTGTAACAAAGGCAGTAACTTGAGGTTGTAACAAAGGCAGTAACTTGTAACAAAGACAGTAACTTGAGGTTGTAACAAAGACAGTAACTTGTAACAAAGGCAGTAACTTGAGGTTGTAACAAAGACAGTAACTTGAGGTTGTAACAAAGGCAGTAACTTGTAACAAAGGCAGTAACTTGAGGTTGTAACAAAGACAGTAACTTGAGGTTGTAACAAAGGCAGTAACTTGAGGTTGTAACAAAGGCAGTAACTTGTAACAAAGGCAGTAACTTGAAGTTGTAACAAAGGTAGTAACTTGTAACAAAGGCAGTAACTTGAGGTTGTAACAAAGGCAGTAACTTGAGGTTGTAACAAAGGCAGTAACTTGTAACAAAGGCAGTAACTTGAGGTTGTAACAAAGACAGTAACTTGAGGTTGTAACAAAGGCAGTAACTTGAGGTTGTAACAAAGGCAGTAACTTGTAACAAAGGCAGTAACTTGAGGTTGTAACAAAGGCAGTAACTTGAGGTTGTAACAAAGGCAGTAACTTGAGGTTGTAACAAAGACAGTAACTTGAGGTTGTAACAAAGGCAGTAACTTGAGGTTGTAACAAAGGCAGTAACTTGTAACAAAGGCAGTAACTTGAGGTTGTAACAAAGGCAGTAACTTGAGGTTGTAACAAAGGCAGTAACTTGTAACAAAGGCAGTAACTTGAGGTTGTAACAAAGGCAGTAACTTGAGGTTGTAACAAAGGCAGTAACTTGAGGTTGTAACAAAGGCAGTAACTTGTAACAAAGGCAGTAACTTGAGGTTGTAACAAAGGCAGTAACTTGTAACAAAGGCAGTAACTTGTAACAAAGGCAGTAACTTGAGGTTGTAACAAAGGCAGTAACTTGTAACAAAGGCAGTAACTTGAGGTTGTAACAAAGGCAGTAACTTGTAACAAAGGCAGTAACTTGAGGTTGTAACAAAGGCAGTAACTTGTAACAAAGGCAGTAACTTGTAACAAAGGCAGTAACTTGAGGTTGTAACAAAGGCAGTAACTTGAGGTTGTAACAAAGGCAGTAACTTGAGGTTGTAACAAAGGCAGTAACTTGTAACAAAGACAGTAACTTGTAACAAAGGCAGTAACTTGAGGTTGTAACAAAGGCAGTAACTTGAGGTTGTAACAAAGGCAGTAACTTGAGGTTGTAACAAAGGCAGTAACTTGAGGTTGTAACAAAGGCAGTAACTTGTAACAAAGGCAGTAACTTGTAACAAAGGCAGTAACTTGAGGTTGTAACAAAGGCAGTAACTTGAGGTTGTAACAAAGGCAGTAACTTGAGGTTGTAACAAAGGCAGTAACTTGAGGTTGTAACAAAGGCAGTAACTTGTAACAAAGGCAGTAACTTGTAACAAAGGCAGTAACTTGTAACAAAGGCAGTAACTTGAGGTTGTAACAAAGGCAGTAACTTGTAACAAAGGCAGTAACTTGAGGTTGTAACAAAGGCAGTAACTTGTAACAAAGGCAGTAACTTGAGGTTGTAACAAAGGCAGTAACTTGAGGTTGTAACAAAGGCAGTAACTTAAGGTTGTAACAAAGGCAGTAACTTGTAACAAAGGCAGTAACTTGAGGTTGTAATAAAGGCAGTAACTTGAGGTTGTAACAAAGGCAGTAACTTGTAACAAAGGCAGTAACTTGAGGTTGTAACAAAGGCAGTAACTTGTAACAAAGGCAGTAACTTGAGGTTGTAACAAAGGCAGTAACTTGTAACAAAGGCAGTAACTTGAGGTTGTAACAAAGGCAGTAACTTGAAGTTGTAACAAAGGCAGTAACTTGTAACAAAGGCAGTAACTTGAGGTTGTAACAAAGGCAGTAACTTGAGGTTGTAACAAAGGCAGTAACTTGTAACAAAGGCAGTAACTTGAGGTTGTAACAAAGGCAGTAACTTGAGGTTGTAACAAAGGCAGTAACTTGAAGTTGTAACAAAGGCAGTAACTTGTAACAAAGGCAGTAACTTGAGGTTGTAACAAAGGCAGTAACTTGAGGTTGTAACAAAGGCAGTAACTTGTAACAAAGGCAGTAACTTGAGGTTGTAACAAAGGCAGTAACTTGTAACAAAGGCAGTAACTTGTAACAAAGGCAGTAACTTGTAACAAAGGCAGTAACTTGAGGTTGTAACAAAGGCAGTAACTTGTAACAAAGGCAGTAACTTGAGGTTGTAACAAAGGCAGTAACTTGTAACAAAGGCAGTAACTTGAGGTTGTAACAAAGGCAGTAACTTGTAACAAAGGCAGTAACTTGAGGTTGTAACAAAGGCAGTAACTTGTAACAAAGGCAGTAACTTGAGGTTGTAACAAAGGCAGTAACTTGTAACAAAGGCAGTAACTTGAGGTTGTAACAAAGGCAGTAACTTGTAACAAAGGCAGTAACTTGAGGTTGTAACAAAGGCAGTAACTTGTAACAAAGGCAGTAACTTGAGGTTGTAACAAAGGCAGTAACTTGTAACAAAGGCAGTAACTTGAGGTTGTAACAAAGGCAGTAACTTGAGGTTGTAACAAAGGCAGTAACTTGAGGTTGTAACAAAGGCAGTAACTTGTAACAAAGGCAGTAACTTGTAACAAAGGCAGTAACTTGAGGTTGTAACAAAGGCAGTAACTTGTAACAAAGGCAGTAACTTGAGGTTGTAACAAAGGCAGTAACTTGAGGTTGTAACAAAGGCAGTAACTTGTAACAAAGGCAGTAACTTGAGGTTGTAACAAAGGCAGTAACTTGTAACAAAGGCAGTAACTTGAGGTTGTAACAAAGGCAGTAACTTGAGGTTGTAACAAAGGCAGTAACTTGAGGTTGTAACAAAGGCAGTAACTTGTAACAAAGGCAGTAACTTGAGATTGTAACAAAGGCAGTAACTTGAGTTTGTAACAAAGGCAGTAACTTGAGGTTGTAACAAAGGCAGTAACTTGTAACAAAGGCAGTAACTTGAGGTTGTAATAAAGGCAGTAACTTGAGGTTGTAACAAAGGCAGTAACTTGTAACAAAGGCAGTAACTTGAGGTTGTAACAAAGGCAGTAACTTGAAGTTGTAACAAAGGCAGTAACTTGAGGTTGTAACAAAGGCAGTAACTTGAGGTTGTAACAAAGGCAGTAACTTGTAACAAAGGCAGTAACTTGAGATTGTAACAAAGGCAGTAACTTGAGTTTGTAACAAAGGCAGTAACTTGAGGTTGTAACAAAGGCAGTAACTTGTAACAAAGGCAGTAACTTGAGGTTGTAATAAAGGCAGTAACTTGAGGTTGTAACAAAGGCAGTAACTTGTAACAAAGGCAGTAACTTGAGGTTGTAACAAAGGCAGTAACTTGAGGTTGTAACAAAGGCAGTAACTTGAAGTTGTAACAAAGGCAGTAACTTGTAACAAAGGCAGTAACTTGAGGTTGTAACAAAGGCAGTAACTTGAGGTTGTAACAAAGGCAGTAACTTGTAACAAAGGCAGTAACTTGAGGTTGTAACAAAGGCAGTAACTTGTAACAAAGGCAGTAACTTGAGGTTGTAACAAAGGCAGTAACTTGTAACAAAGGCAGTAACTTGAGGTTGTAACAAAGGCAGTAACTTGAGGTTGTAACAAAGGCAGTAACTTGTAACAAAGGCAGTAACTTGAGGTTGTAACAAAGGCAGTAACTTGAGGTTGTAACAAAGGCAGTAACTTGTAACAAAGACAGTAACTTGAGGTTGTAACAAAGGCAGTAACTTGTAACAAAGGCAGTAACTTGAGGTTGTAACAAAGGCAGTAACTTGTAACAAAGGCAGTAACTTGAGGTTGTAACAAAGGCAGTAACTTGAGGTTGTAACAAAGGCAGTAACTTGTAACAAAGGCAGTAACTTGAGGTTGTAACAAAGGCAGTAACTTGTAACAAAGGCAGTAACTTGAGGTTGTAACAAAGGCAGTAACTTGAGGTTGTAACAAAGGCAGTAACTTGTAACAAAGGCAGTAACTTGAGGTTATAACAAAGGCAGTAACTTGTAACAAAGGCAGTAACTTGAGGTTGTAACAAAGGCAGTAACTTGAGGTTGTAACAAAGGCAGTAACTTGAGGTTGTAACAAAGGCAGTAACTTGTAACAAAGGCAGTAACTTGAGGTTGTAACAAAGGCAGTAACTTGTAACAAAGGCAGTAACTTGAGGTTGTAACAAAGGCAGTAACTTGTAACAAAGGCAGTAACTTGAGGTTGTAACAAAGGCAGTAACTTGAGGTTGTAACAAAGGCAGTAACTTGTAACAAAGACAGTAACTTGAGGTTGTAACAAAGGCAGTAACTTGTAACAAAGGCAGTAACTTGTAACAAAGGCAGTAACTTGAGGTTGTAACAAAGGCAGTAACTTGTAACAAAGGCAGTAACTTGAGGTTGTAACAAAGGCAGTAACTTGTAACAAAGGCAGTAACTTGAGGTTGTAACAAAGGCAGTAACTTGAGGTTGTAACAAAGGCAGTAACTTGAGGTTGTAACAAAGGCAGTAACTTGAGGTTGTAACAAAGGCAGTAACTTGAGGTTGTAACAAAGGCAGTAACTTGAGGTTGTAACAAAGGCAGTAACTTGAGGTTGTAACAAAGGCAGTAACTTGAGGTTGTAACAAAGGCAGTAACTTGAGGTTGTAACAAAGGCAGTAACTTGTAACAAAGGCAGTAACTTGAGGTTGTAACAAAGGCAGTAACTTGTAACAAAGGCAGTAACTTGAGGTTGTAACAAAGGCAGTAACTTGAGGTTGTAACAAAGGCAGTAACTTGTAACAAAGGCAGTAACTTGAGGTTGTAACAAAGGCAGTAACTTGTAACAAAGGCAGTAACTTGAGGTTGTAACAAAGGCAGTAACTTGTAACAAAGGCAGTAACTTGAGGTTGTAACAAAGGCAGTAACTTGAGGTTGTAACAAAGGCAGTAACTTGTAACAAAGGCAGTAACTTGAGGTTGTAACAAAGGCAGTAACTTGTAACAAAGGCAGTAACTTGAGGTTGTAACAAAGGCAGTAACTTGAGGTTGTAACAAAGGCAGTAACTTGAGGTTGTAACAAAGGCAGTAACTTGAGGTTGTAACAAAGGCAGTAACTTGAGGTTGTAACAAAGGCAGTAACTTGTAACAAAGGCAGTAACTTGAGGTTGTAACAAAGGCAGTAACTTGTAACAAAGGCAGTAACTTGAGGTTGTAACAAAGGCAGTAACTTGAGGTTGTAACAAAGGCAGTAACTTGTAACAAAGACAGTAACTTGAGGTTGTAACAAAGGCAGTAACTTGTAACAAAGGCAGTAACTTGAGGTTGTAACAAAGGCAGTAACTTGTAACAAAGGCAGTAACTTGAGGTTGTAACAAAGGCAGTAACTTGAGGTTGTAACAAAGGCAGTAACTTGAGGTTGTAACAAAGGCAGTAACTTGAGGTTGTAACAAAGGCAGTAACTTGAGGTTGTAACAAAGGCAGTAACTTGAGGTTGTAACAAAGGCAGTAACTTGTAACAAAGGCAGTAACTTGAGGTTGTAACAAAGGCAGTAACTTGTAACAAAGGCAGTAACTTGAGGTTGTAACAAAGGCAGTAACTTGAGGTTGTAACAAAGGCAGTAACTTGTAACAAAGGCAGTAACTTGAGGTTGTAACAAAGGCAGTAACTTGTAACAAAGGCAGTAACTTGAGGTTGTAACAAAGGCAGTAACTTGTAACAGAGGCAGTAACTTGAGGTTGTAACAAAGGCAGTAACTTGAGGTTGTAACAAAGGCAGTAACTTGAGGTTGTAACAAAGGCAGTAACTTGAGGTTGTAACAAAGGCAGTAACTTGAGGTTGTAACAAAGGCAGTAACTTGTAACAAAGGCAGTAACTTGAGGTTGTAACAAAGGCAGTAACTTGTAACAAAGGCAGTAACTTGAGGTTGTAACAAAGGCAGTAACTTGTAACAAAGGCAGTAACTTGAGGTTGTAACAAAGGCAGTAACTTGTAACAAAGGCAGTAACTTGAGGTTGTAACAAAGGCAGTAACTTGAGGTTGTAACAAAGGCAGTAACTTGAGGTTGTAACAAAGGCAGTAACTTGAGGTTGTAACAAAGGCAGTAACTTGAGGTTGTAACAAAGGCAGTAACTTGAGGTTGTAACAAAGGCAGTAACTTGTAACAAAGGCAGTAACTTGAGGTTGTAACAAAGGCAGTAACTTGAGGTTGTAACAAAGGCAGTAACTTGTAACAAAGGCAGTAACTTGAGGTTGTAACAAAGGCAGTAACTTGTAACAAAGGCAGTAACTTGAGGTTGTAACAAAGGCAGTAACTTGAGGTTGTAACAAAGGCAGTAACTTGTAACAAAGGCAGTAACTTGAGGTTGTAACAAAGGCAGTAACTTGAAGTTGTAACAAAGGCAGTAACTTGTAACAAAGGCAGTAACTTGAGGTTGTAACAAAGGCAGTAACTCGAGGTTGTAACAAAGGCAGTAATTTGTAACAAAGGCAGTAACTTGAGGTTGTAACAAAGGCAGTAACTTGAGGTTGTAACAAAGGCAGTAACTTGAAGTTTTAACAAAGGCAGTAACTTGAGGTTGTAACAAAGGCAGTAACTTGAGGTTGTAACAAAGGCAGTAACTTGAGGTTGTAACAAAGGCAGTAACTTGTAACAAAGGCAGTAACTTGAGGTTGTAACAAAGGCAGTAACTTGAAGTTGTAACAAAGGCAGTAACTTGTAACAAAGGCAGTAACTTGAAGTTGTAACAAAGGCAGTAACTTGAGGTTGTAACAAAGGCAGTAACTTGTAACAAAGGCAGTAACTTGAAGTTGTAACAAAGGCAGTAACTTGTAACAAAGGCAGTAACTTGAAGTTGTAACAAAGGCAGTAACTTGTAACAAAGGCAGTAACTTGAGGTTGTAACAAAGGCAGTAACTTGTAACAAAGGCAGTAACTTGAGGTTGTAACAAAGGCAGTAACTTGAGGTTGTAACAGAGGCAGTAACTTGAGGTTGTAACAAAGGCAGTAACTTGTAACAAAGGCAGTAACTTGAGGTTGTAACAAAGGCAGTAACTTGTAACAAAGGCAGTAACTTGAGGTTGTAACAAAGGCAGTAACTTGAGGTTGTAACAAAGGCAGTAACTTGAGGTTGTAACAAAGGCAGTAACTTGAGGTTGTAACAAAGGCAGTAACTTGTAACAAAGGCAGTAACTTGAGGTTGTAACAAAGGCAGTAACTTGTAACAAAGGCAGTAACTTGAGGTTGTAACAAAGGCAGTAACTTGTAACAAAGGTAGTAACTTGAGGTTGTAACAAAGGCAGTAACTTGTAACAAAGGCAGTAACTTGAGGTTGTAACAAAGGCAGTAACTTGAGGTTGTAACAAAGGCAGTAACTTGAGGTTGTAACAAAGGCAGTAACTTGAGGTTGTAACAGAGGCAGTAACTTGTAACAAAGGCAGTAACTTGAGGTTGTAACAAAGGCAGTAACTTGTAACAAAGGCAGTAACTTGAGGTTGTAACAAAGGCAGTAACTTGTAACAAAGGCAGTAACTTGAGGTTGTAACAAAGGCAGTAACTTGAGGTTGTAACAAAGGCAGTAACTTGTAACAAAGGCAGTAACTTGAGGTTGTAACAAAGGCAGTAACTTATAACAAACGCAGTAACTTGAGGTTGTAACAAAGGCAGTAACTTGTAACAAAGGCAGTAACTTGAGGTTGTAACAAAGGCAGTAACTTGAGGTTGTAACAAAGGCAATAACTTGTAACAAAGGCAGTAACTTGAGGTTGTAACAAAGGCAGTAACTTGTAACAAAGGCAGTAACTTGAGGTTGTAACAAAGGCAGTAACTTGAGGTTGTAACAAAGGCAGTAACTTGTAACAAAGGCAGTAACTTGAGGTTGTAACAAAGGCAGTAACTTGAGGTTGTAACAAAGGCAGTAACTTGAGGTTGTAACAAAGGCAGTAACTTGTAACAAAGGCAGTAACTTGAAGTTGTAACAAAGGCAGTAACTTGAGGTTGTAACAAAGGCAATAACTTGTAACAAAGGCAGTAACTTGAGGTTGTAACAAAGGCAGTAACTTGTAACAAAGGCAGTAACTTGAGGTTGTAACAAAGGCAGTAACTTGTAACAAAGGCAGTAACTTAAGGTTGTAACAAAGGCAGTAACTTGAGGTTGTAACAAAGGCAGTAACTTGTAACAAAGGCAGTAACTTGAGGTTGTAACAAAGGCAGTAACTTGTAACAAAGGCAGTAACTTGAGGTTGTAACAAAGGCAGTAACTTGAGGTTGTAACAAAGGCAGTAACTTGTAACAAAGGCAGTAACTTGAGGTTGTAACAAAGGCAGTAACTTGAGGTTGTAACAAAGGCAGTAACTTGTAACAAAGGCAGTAACTTGAGGTTGTAACAAAGGCAGTAACTTGAGGTTGTAACAAAGGCAGTAACTTGAGGTTGTAACAAAGGCAGTAACTTGTAACAAAGGCAGTAACTTGAGGTTGTAACAAAGGCAGTAACTTGAGGTTGTAACAAAGGCAGTAACTTGAGGTTGTAACAAAGGCAGTAACTTGAGGTTGTAACAAAGGCAGTAACTTGTAACAAAGGCAGTAACTTGAGGTTGTAACAAAGGCAGTAACTTGAGTTTGTAACAAAGGCAGTAACTCGAGGTTGTAACAAAGGCAGTAACTTGAGGTTGTAACAAAGGCAGTAACTTGAGGTTGTAACAAAGGCAGTAACTTGAAGTTGTAACAAAGGCAGTAACTTGTAACAAAGGCAGTAACTTGAGGTTGTAACAAAGGCAGTAACTTAAGGTTGTAACAAAGGCAGTAACTTGTAACAAAGGCAGTAACTTGAAGTTGTAACAAAGGCAGTAACTTGTAACAAAGGCAGTAACTTGAAGTTGTAACAAAGGCAGTAACTTATAACAAAGGCAGTAACTTGTAACAAAGGCAGTAACTTGAGGTTGTAACAAAGGCAGTAACTTGAGGTTGTAACAAAGGCAGTAACTTGTAACAAAGGCAGTAACTTGTAACAAAGGCAGTAACTTGAGGTTGTAACAAAGGCAGTAACTTGAGGTTGTAACAAAGGCAGTAACTTGTAACAAAGGTAGTAACTTGAGGTTGTAACAAAGGCAGTAACTTGAAGTTGTAACAAAGGCAGTAACTTGTAACAAAGGCAGTAACTTGAGGTTGTAACAAAGGCAGTAACTTAAGGTTGTAACAAAGGCAGTAACTTGTAACAAAGGCAGTAACTTGAGGTTGTAACAAAGGCAGTAACTTGAGGTTATAACAAAGGCAGTAACTTGAGGTTGTAACAAAGGCAGTAACTTGAGGTTGTAACAAAGGCAGTAACTTGTAACAAAGGCAGTAACTTGAGGTTGTAACAAAGGCAGTAACTTGTAACAAAGGCAGTAACTTGAGGTTGTAACAAAGGCAGTAACTTGTAACAAAGGCAGTAACTTGTAACAAAGGCAGTAACTTAAGGTTGTAACAAAGGCAGTAACTTGAGGTTGTAACAAAGGCAGTAACTTGTAACAAAGGCAGTAACTTGAGGTTGTAACAAAGGCAGTAACTTGAAGTTGTAACAAAGGCAGTAACTTGTAACAAAGGCAGTAACTTAAGGTTGTAACAAAGGCAGTAACTTAAGGTTGTAACAAAGGCAGTAACTTGTAACAAAGGCAGTAACTTGAGGTTGTAACAAAGGCAGTAACTTGAGGTTGTAACAAAGGCAGTAACTTGTAACAAAGGCAGTAACTTGAGGTTGTAACAAAGGCAGTAACTTGTAACAAAGGCAGTAACTTGAGGTTGTAACAAAGGCAGTAACTTGAGGTTGTAACAAAGGCAGTAACTTGAGGTTGTAACAAAGGCATTAACTTGTAACAAAGGCAGTAACTTGAGGTTGTAACAAAGGCAGTAACTTGAAGTTGTAACAAAGGCAGTAACTTGTAACAAAGGCAGTAACTTGAGGTTGTAACAAAGGCAGTAACTTGTAACAAAGGCAGTAACTTGAGGTTGTAACAAAGGCAGTAACTTGTAACAAAGTCAGTAACTTGAGGTTGTAACAAAGGCAGTAACTTGAGGTTGTAACAAAGGCAGTAACTTGTAACAAAGGCAGTAACTTGAGGTTGTAACAAAGGCAGTAACTTGTAACAAAGGCAGTAACTTGAGGTTGTAACAAAGGCAGTAACTTGTAACAAAGGCAGTAACTTGTAACAAAGGCAGTAACTTAAGGTTGTAACAAAGGCAGTAACTTGAGGTTATAACAAAGGCAGTAACTTGTAACAAAGGCAGTAACTTGAGGTTGTAACAAAGGCAGTAACTTGTAACAAAGGCAGTAACTTGAGGTTGTAACAAAGGCAGTAACTTGTAACAAAGGCAGTAACTTGAGGTTGTAACAAAGGCAGTAACTTGAGGTTGTAACAAAGGCAGTAACTTGAGGTTGTAACAAAGGCAGTAACTTGTAACAAAGGCAGTAACTTGTAACAAAGGCAGTAACTTGAGGTTGTAACAAAGGCAGTAACTTGAGGTTGTAACAAAGGCAGTAACTTGAGGTTGTAACAAAGGCAGTAACTTGAGGTTGTAACAAAGGCAGTAACTTGAGGTTGTAACAAAGGCAGTAACTTGAGGTTGTAACAAAGGCAGTAACTTGTAACAAAGGCAGTAACTTGAGGTTGTAACAAAGGCAGTAACTTGTAACAAAGGCAGTAACTTGAGGTTGTAACAAAGGCAGTAACTTGTAACAAAGGCAGTAACTTGAGGTTGTAACAAAGGCAGTAACTTGTAACAAAGGCAGTAACTTGAGGTTGTAACAAAGGCAGTAACTTGAGGTTGTAACAAAGGCAGTAACTTGAGGTTGTAACAAAGGCAGTAACTTGTAACAAAGGCAGTAACTTGAGGTTGTAACAAAGGCAGTAACTTGAGTTTGTAACAAAGGCAGTAACTCGAGGTTGTAACAAAGGCAGTAACTTGTAACAAAGGCAGTAACTTGAGGTTGTAACAAAGGCAGTAACTTGAGGTTGTAACAAAGGCAGTAACTTGAAGTTGTAACAAAGGCAGTAACTTGTAACAAAGGCAGTAACTTGAGGTTGTAACAAAGGCAGTAACTTAAGGTTGTAACAAAGGCAGTAACTTGTAACAAAGGCAGTAACTTGAAGTTGTAACAAAGGCAGTAACTTGTAACAAAGGCAGTAACTTGAAGTTGTAACAAAGGCAGTAACTTATAACAAAGGCAGTAACTTGTAACAAAGGCAGTAACTTGAGGTTGTAACAAAGGCAGTAACTTGAGGTTGTAACAAAGGCAGTAACTTGTAACAAAGGCAGTAACTTGTAACAAAGGCAGTAACTTGAGGTTGTAACAAAGGCAGTAACTTGAGGTTGTAACAAAGGCAGTAACTTGTAACAAAGGTAGTAACTTGAGGTTGTAACAAAGGCAGTAACTTGAAGTTGTAACAAAGGCAGTAACTTGTAACAAAGGCAGTAACTTGAGGTTGTAACAAAGGCAGTAACTTAAGGTTGTAACAAAGGCAGTAACTTGTAACAAAGGCAGTAACTTGAGGTTGTAACAAAGGCAGTAACTTGAGGTTATAACAAAGGCAGTAACTTGAGGTTGTAACAAAGGCAGTAACTTGAGGTTGTAACAAAGGCAGTAACTTGTAACAAAGGCAGTAACTTGAGGTTGTAACAAAGGCAGTAACTTGTAACAAAGGCAGTAACTTGAGGTTGTAACAAAGGCAGTAACTTGAGGTTGTAACAAAGGCAGTAACTTGAGGTTGTAACAAAGGCAGTAACTTGTAACAAAGGCAGTAACTTAAGGTTGTAACAAAGGCAGTAACTTGTAACAAAGGCAGTAACTTAAGGTTGTAACAAAGGCAGTAACTTGAGGTTGTAACAAAGGCAGTAACTTGAGGTTGTAACAAAGGCAGTAACTTGAAGTTGTAACAAAGGCAGTAACTTGTAACAAAGTCAGTAACTTGAGGTTGTAACAAAGGCAGTAACTTGAGGTTGTAACAAAGGCAGTAACTTGTAACAAAGGCAGTAACTTGAGGTTGTAACAAAGGCAGTAACTTGTAACAAAGGCAGTAACTTGTAACAAAGGCAGTAACTTAAGGTTGTAACAAAGGCAGTAACTTGAGGTTGTAACAAAGGCAGTAACTTGTAACAAAGGCAGTAACTTGAGGTTGTAACAAAGGCAGTAACTTGAAGTTGTAACAAAGGCAGTAACTTGTAACAAAGGCAGTAACTTGTAACAAAGGCAGTAACTTAAGGTTGTAACAAAGGCAGTAACTTAAGGTTGTAACAAAGGCAGTAACTTGTAACAAAGGCAGTAACTTGAGGTTGTAACAAAGGCAGTAACTTGTAACAAAGGCAGTAACTTGAGGTTGTAACAAAGGCAGTAACTTGAGGTTGTAACAAAGGCAGTAACTTGAGGTTGTAACAAAGGCAGTAACTTGTAACAAAGGCAGTAACTTGAGGTTGTAACAAAGGCAGTAACTTGTAACAAATGCAGTAACTTGAGGTTGTAACAAAGGCAGTAACTTGTAACAAAGGCAGTAACTTGAGGTTGTAACAAAGGCAGTAACTTGAGGTTGTAACAAAGGCAGTAACTTGAGGTTGTAACAAAGGCATTAACTTGTAACAAAGGCAGTAACTTGAGGTTGTAACAAAGGCAGTAACTTGAAGTTGTAACAAAGGCAGTAACTTGTAACAAAGTCAGTAACTTGAGGTTGTAACAAAGGCAGTAACTTGAGGTTGTAACAAAGGCAGTAACTTGTAACAAAGGCAGTAACTTGAGGTTGTAACAAAGGCAGTAACTTGTAACAAAGGCAGTAACTTGTAACAAAGGCAGTAACTTAAGGTTGTAACAAAGGCAGTAACTTGAGGTTGTAACAAAGGCAGTAACTTGTAACAAAGGCAGTAACTTGAGGTTGTAACAAAGGCAGTAACTTGAAGTTGTAACAAAGGCAGTAACTTGTAACAAAGGCAGTAACTTGTAACAAAGGCAGTAACTTAAGGTTGTAACAAAGGCAGTAACTTGAGGTTGTAACAAAGGCAGTAACTTGTAACAAAGGCAGTAACTTAAGGTTATAACAAAGGCAGTAACTTGAGGTTGTAACAAAGGCAGTAACTTAAGGTTGTAACAAAGGCAGTAACTTGTAACAAAGGCAGTAACTTGAGGTTGTAACAAAGGCAGTAACTTGTAACAAAGGCAGTAACTTGAGGTTGTAACAAAGGCAGTAACTTGTAACAAAGGCAGTAACTTAAGGTTGTAACAAAGGCAGTAACTTGTAACAAAGGCAGTAACTTGAGGTTGTAACAAAGGCAGTAACTTGTAACAAAGGCAGTAACTTAAGGTTGTAACAAAGGCAGTAACTTGTAACAAAGGCAGTAACTTGAGGTTGTAACAAAGGCAGTAACTTGTAACAAAGGCAGTAACTTAAGGTTGTAACAAAGGCAGTAACTTGAGGTTGTAACAAAGGCAGTAACTTGTAACAAAGGCAGTAACTTAAGGTTGTAACAAAGGCAGTAACTTGTAACAAAGGCAGTAACTTAAGGTTGTAACAAAGGCAGTAACTTGAGGTTGTAACAAAGGCAGTAACTTGTAACAAAGGCAGTAACTTAAGGTTGTAACAAAGGCAGTAACTTGTAACAAAGGCAGTAACTTGAGGTTGTAACAAAGGCAGTAACTTGTAACAAAGGCAGTAACTTGAAGTTGTAACAAAGGCAGTAACTTGAGGTTGTAACAAAGGCAGTAACTTGTAACAAAGGCAGTAACTTGAGGTTGTAACAAAGGCAGTAACTTGTAACAAAGGCAGTAACTTAAGGTTATAACAAAGGCAGTAACTTGAGGTTGTAACAAAGGCAGTAACTTGTAACAAAGGCAGTAACTTAAGGTTGTAACAAAGGCAGTAACTTGTAACAAAGGCAGTAACTTGAGGTTGTAACAAAGGCAGTAACTTAAGGTTATAACAAAGGCAGTAACTTGAGGTTGTAACAAAGGCAGTAACTTGAGGTTGTAACAAAGGCAGTAACTTGAGGTTGTAACAAAGGCAGTAACTTGTAACAAAGGCAGTAACTTGAGGTTGTAACAAAGGCAGTAACTTGAGGTTGTAACAAAGGCAGTAACTTGAGGTTATAACAAAGGCAGTAACTTGAGGTTGTAACAAAGGCAGTAACTTGAGGTTGTAACAAAGGCAGTAACTTAAGGTTATAACAAAGGCAGTAACTTGAGGTTGTAACAAAGGCAGTAACTTGAGGTTGTAACAAAGGCAGTAACTTGAGGTTGTAACAAAGGCAGTAACTTAAGGTTATAACAAAGGCAGTAACTTGAGGTTGTAACAAAGGCAGTAACTTGAGGTTGTAACAAAGGCAGTAACTTGAGGTTGTAACAAAGGCAATAACTTGTAACAAAGGCAGTAACTTGAAGTTGTAACAAAGGCAGTAATTTGTAACAAAGGCAGTAACTTGAGGTTGTAACAAAGGCAGTAACTTGTAACAAAGGCAGTAACTTGTAACAAAGGCAGTAACTTAAGGTTATAACAAAGGCAGTAACTTGAGGTTGTAACAAAGGCAGTAACTTAAGGTTATAACAAAGGCAGTAACTTGAGGTTGTAACAAAGGCAGTAACTTAAGGTTGTAACAAAGGCAGTAACTTGAGGTTGTAACAAAGGCAGTAACTTAAGGTTGTAACAAAGGCAGTAACTTAAGGTTGTAACAAAGGCAGTAACTTGTAACAAAGGCAGTAACTTGAGGTTGTAACAAAGGCAGTAACTTGTAACAAAGGCAGTAACTTGAGGTTGTAACAAAGGCAGTAACTTGTAACAAAGGCAGTAACTTGAGGTTGTAACAAAGGCAGTAACTTAAGGTTGTAACAAAGGCAGTAACTTGTAACAAAGGCAGTAACTTGAGGTTGTAACAAAGGCAGTAACTTGAGGTTGTAACAAAGGCAATAACTTGTAACAAAGGCAGTAACTTGAGGTTGTAACAAAGGCAGTAACTTGTAACAAAGGCAGTAACTTGAGGTTGTAACAAAGGCAGTAACTTGTAACAAAGGCAGTAACTTAAGGTTGTAACAAAGGCAGTAACTTAAGGTTGTAACAAAGGCAGTAACTTGTAACAAAGGCAGTAACTTGAGGTTGTAACAAAGGCAGTAACTTGAGGTTGTAACAAAGGCAGTAACTTGAGGTTGTAACAAAGGCAGTAACTTGAGGTTGTAACAAAGGCAGTAACTTGTAACAAAGGCAGTAACTTAAGGTTGTAACAAAGGCAGTAACTTGTAACAAAGGCAGTAACTTGAGGTTGTAACAAAGGCAGTAACTTGTAACAAAGGCAGTAACTTGAGGTTGTAACAAAGGCAGTAACTTGTAACAAAGGCAGTAACTTGAGGTTGTAACAAAGGCAGTAACTTGTAACAAAGGCAGTAACTTAAGGTTGTAACAAAGGCAGTAACTTGTAACAAAGGCAGTAACTTGAGGTTGTAACAAAGGCAGTAACTTGTAACAAAGGCAGTAACTTGAGGTTGTAACAAAGGCAGTAACTTGTAACAAAGGCAGTAACTTGAGGTTGTAACAAAGGCAGTAACTTGTAACAAAGGCAGTAACTTAAGGTTGTAACAAAGGCAGTAACTTGAGTTTGTAACAAAGGCAGTAACTTGAGGTTGTAACAAAGGCAGTAACTTGAGGTGGTAACAAAGGCAGTAACTTGTAACAAAGGCAGTAACTTGAGGTTGTAACAAAGGCAGTAACTTGAGGTTGTAACAAAGGCAGTAACTTGTAACAAAGGCAGTAACTTGAGGTTGTAACAAAGGCAGTAACTTGAGGTTCTAACAAAGGCAGTAACTTGTAACAAAGGCAGTAACTTGAAGTTGTAACAAAGGCAGTAACTTGAGGTTGTAACAAAGGCAGTAACTTGAGGTTGTAACAAAGGCAGTAACTTGTAACAAAGGCAGTAACTTGAGGTTGTAACAAAGGCAGTAACTTGAGGTTGTAACAAATGCAGTAACTTAAGGTTGTAACAAAGGCAGTAACTTGAGGTTGTAACAAAGGCAGTAACTTGAGGTTGTAACAAAGGCAGTAACTTGAGGTTGTAACAAAGGCAGTAACTTGAGGTTGTAACAAAGGCAGTAACTTATAACAAAGGCAGTAACTTGAGGTTGTAACAAAGGCAGTAACTTGAGGTTGTAACAAAGGCAGTAACTTGAGGTTGTAACAAAGGCAGTAACTTGAGGTTGTAACAAAGGCAGTAACTTATAACAAAGGCAGTAACTTGAGGTTGTAACAAAGGCAGTAACTTGAGGTTGTAACAAAGGCAGTAACTTGTAACAAAGGCAGTAACTTGAGGTTGTAACAAAGGCAGTAACTTGTAACAAAGGCAGTAACTTGAGGTTGTAACAAAGGCAGTAACTTGTAACAAAGGCAGTAACTTGAGGTTGTAACAAAGGCAGTAACTTGTAACAAAGGCAGTAACTTGAAGTTGTAACAAAGGCAGTAACTTGAGGTTGTAACAAAGGCAGTAACTTGTAACAAAGGCAGTAACTTGAGGTTGTAACAAAGGCAGTAACTTGAGGTTGTAACAAAGGCAGTAACTTGAGGTTGTAACAAAGGCAGTAACTTGAGGTTGTAACAAAGGCAGTAACTTGAGGTTCTAACAAAGGCAGTAACTTGAGGTGGTAACAAAGGCAGTAACTTGAGGTTATAACAAAGGCAGTAACTTGTAACAAAGGCAGTAACTTGAGGTTATAACAAAGGCAGTAACTTGAGGTTATAACAAAGGCAGTAACTTGAGGTTATAACAAAGGCAGTAACTTGAGGTTATAACAAAGGCAGTAACTTGAGTTTGTAACAAAGGCAGTAACTTGAGGTTGTAACAAAGGCAGTAACTTGTAACAAAGGCAGTAACTTGAGGTTGTAACAAAGGCAGTAACTTGAGGTTATAACAAAGGCAGTAACTTGAGGTTGTAACAAAGGCAGTAACTTGAGGTTGTAACAAAGGCAGTAACTTGAGGTGGTAACAAAGGCAGTAACTTGAGGTTATAACAAAGGCAGTAACTTGAGGTTGTAACAAAGGCAGTAACTTAAGGTTGTAACAAAGGCAGTAACTTGTAACAAAGGCAGTAACTTGAGGTTGTAACAAAGGCAGTAACTTGAGGTTGTAACAAAGGCAGTAACTTGTAACAAAGGCAGTAACTTGAGGTTGTAACAAAGGCAGTAACTTGTAACAAAGGCAGTAACTTGAGGTTGTAACAAAGGCAGTAACTTGAAGTTGTAACAAAGGCAGTAACTTGTAACAAAGGCAGTAACTTGAGGTTGTAACAAAGGCAGTAACTTGAGGTTGTAACAAAGGCAGTAACTTGTAACAAAGGCAGTAACTTGAGGTTGTAACAAAGGCAGTAACTTGAGGTTGTAACAAAGGCAGTAACTTGTAACAAAGGCAGTAACTTGAGGTTGTAACAAAGGCAGTAACTTGAGGTTGTAACAAAGGCAGTAACTTGAGGTTATAACAAAGGCAGTAACTTGAGGTTGTAACAAAGGCAGTAACTTGTAACAAAGGCAGTAACTAGAGGTTGTAACAAAGGCAGTAACTTGAGGTTGTAACAAAGGCAGTAACTTGAGGTTGTAACAAAGGCAGTAACTTGTAACAAAGGCAGTAACTTGAGGTTGTAACAAAGGCAGTAACTTGAGGTTGTAACAAAGGCAGTAACTTGTAACAAAGGCAGTAACTTGAGGTTGTAACAAAGGCAGTAACTTGTAACAAAGGCAGTAACTTGAGGTTGTAACAAAGGCAGTAACTTGAGGTTGTAACAAAGGCAGTAACTTGAGGTTATAACAAAGGCAGTAACTTGAGGTTGTAACAAAGGCAGTAACTTGTAACAAAGGCAGTAACTTGAAGTTGTAACAAAGGCAGTAACTTGAGGTTGTAACAAAGGCAGTAACTTGTAACAAAGGCAGTAACTTGAGGTTGTAACAAAGGCAGTAACTTGTAACAAAGGCAGTAACTTGAGGTTGTAACAAAGGCAGTAACTTGAGGTTGTAACAAAGGCAGTAACTTGAGGTTATAACAAAGGCAGTAACTTGAGGTTGTAACAAAGGCAGTAACTTGTAACAAAGGCAGTAACTTGTAACAAAGGCAGTAACTTGAGGTTGTAACAAAGGCAGTAACTTGTAACAAAGGCAGTAACTCGAGGTTGTAACAAAGGCAGTAACTTGAGGTTATAACAAAGGCAGTAACTTGAGGTTGTAACAAAGGCAGTAACTTGTAACAAAGGCAGTAACTTGAGGTTGTAACAAAGGCAGTAACTTGTAACAAAGGCAGTAACTTGAGGTTGTAACAAAGGCAGTAACTTGAAGTTGTAACAAAGGCAGTAACTTGAGGTTGTAACAAAGGCAGTAACTTGTAACAAAGGCAGTAACTTGAGGTTGTAACAAAGGCAGTAACTTGTAACAAAGGCAGTAACTTGAGGTTGTAACAAAGGCAGTAACTTGAGGTTGTAACAAAGGCAGTAACTTGAGGTTGTAACAAAGGCAGTAACTTGTAACAAAGGCAGTAACTTGAGGTTGTAACAAAGGCAGTAACTTGAAGTTGTAACAAAGGCAGTAACTTGAGGTTGTAACAAAGGCAGTAACTTGAGGTTGTAACAAAGGCAGTAACTTGTAACAAAGGCAGTAACTTGAGGTTGTAACAAAGGCAGTAACTTGTAACAAAGGCAGTAACTTGAGGTTCTAACAAAGGCAGTAACTTGTAACAAAGGCAGTAACTTGTAACAAAGGCAGTAACTTGAGGTTGTAACAAAGGCAGTAACTTGTAACAAAGGTAGTAACTTGAGGTTGTAACAAAGGCAGTAACTTGTAACAAAGGCAGTAACTTGAGGTTGTAACAAAGGCAGTAACTTGTAACAAAGGCAGTAACTTGAAGTTGTAACAAAGGCAGTAACTTGAGGTGGTAACAAAGGCAGTAACTTGAGGTTCTAACAAAGGCAGTAACTTGAGGTTGTAACAAAGGCAGTAACTTGTAACAAAGGCAGTAACTTGAGGTTCTAACAAAGGCAGTAACTTGAGGTTGTAACAAAGGCAGTAACTTGTAACAAAGGCAGTAACTTGAAGTTGTAACAAAGGCAGTAACTTGAGGTTGTAACAAAGGCAGTAACTTGAGTTTGTAACAAAGGCAGTAACTTGAGGTTATAACAAAGGCAGTAACTTGTAACAAAGGCAGTAACTTGAGGTTGTAACAAAGGCAGTAACTTGAGGTTGTAACAAAGGCAGTAACTTGAGGTTGTAACAAAGGCAGTAACTTGAGGTTGTAACAAAGGCAGTAACTTGAGGTGGTAACAAAGGCAGTAACTTGTAACAAAGGCAGTAACTTAAGGTTGTAACAAAGGCAGTAACTTGAGGTTGTAACAAAGGCAGTAACTTGAGGTTGTAACAAAGGCAGTAACTTGAGGTTGTAACAAAGGCAGTAACTTGAGGTGGTAACAAAGGCAGTAACTTGAGGTTATAACAAAGGCAGTAACTTGAGTTTGTAACAAAGGCAGTAACTTGTAACAAAGGCAGTAACTTGAGGTTGTAACAAAGGCAGTAACTTATAACAAAGGCAGTAACTTGAGGTTGTAACAAAGGCAGTAACTTGTAACAAAGGCAGTAACTTGAGGTTGTAACAAAGGCAGTAACTTGAGGTTGTAACAAAGGCAGTAACTTGTAACAAAGGCAGTAACTTGAGGTTGTAACAAAGGCAGTAACTTGAGGTTATAACAAAGGCAGTAACTTGTAACAAAGGCAGTAACTTGAGGTTGTAACAAAGGCAGTAACTTGAGGTTGTAACAAAGGCAGTAACTTGAGGTTGTAACAAAGGCAGTAACTTGTAACAAAGGTAGTAACTCGAGGTTGTAACAAAGGCAGTAACTTGTAACAAAGGCAGTAACTTGAGGTTGTAACAAAGGCAGTAACTTGTAACAAAGGCAGTAACTTGAGGTTGTAACAAAGGCAGTAACTTGAGGTTGTAACAAAGGCAGTAACTTGTAACAAAGGCAGTAACTTGAGGTTGTAACAAAGGCAGTAACTTGAGGTTATAACAAAGGCAGTAACTTGTAACAAAGGTAGTAACTCGAGGTTGTAACAAAGGCAGTAACTTGAGGTTGTAACAAAGGCAGTAACTTGAGGTTGTAACAAAGGCAGTAACTTGTAACAAAGGCAGTAACTTGAGGTTGTAACAAAGGCAGTAACTTGTAACAAAGGCAGTAACTTGAGGTTGTAACAAAGGCAGTAACTTGTAACAAAGGCAGTAACTTGAGGTTGTAACAAAGGCAGTAACTTGAGGTTGTAACAAAGGCAGTAACTTGTAACAAAGGCAGTAACTTGAGGTTGTAACAAAGGCAGTAACTTGAGGTTGTAACAAAGGCAGTAACTTGTAACAAAGGCAGTAACTTGAGGTTGTAACAAAGGCAGTAACTTGAGGTTGTAACAAAGGCAGTAACTTGAGGTTGTAACAAAGGCAGTAACTTGAGGTTGTAACAAAGGCAGTAACTTGTAACAAAGGCAGTAACTTGAGGTTGTAACAAAGGCAGTAACTTAAGGTTGTAACAAAGGCAGTAACTTGTAACAAAGGCAGTAACTTGAGGTTGTAACAAAGGCAGTAACTTGAGGTTGTAACAAAGGCAGTAACTTGTAACAAAGGCAGTAACTTGAGGTTGTAACAAAGGCAGTAACTTGAGGTTGTAACAAAGGCAGTAACTTGAGGTTGTAACAAAGGCAGTAACTTGAGGTTGTAACAAAGGCAGTAACTTGAGGTTGTAACAAAGGCAGTAACTTGAAGTTGTAACAAAGGCAATAACTTGTAACAAAGGCAGTAACTTGAGGTTGTAACAAAGGCAGTAACTTGAGGTTGTAACAAAGGCAGTAACTTGAGGTTGTAACAAAGGCAGTAACTTGAGGTTGTAACAAAGGCAGTAACTTGAGGTTGTAACAAAGGCAGTAACTTGAGGTTGTAACAAAGGCAGTAACTTGAAGTTGTAACAAAGGCAATAACTTGTAACAAAGGCAGTAACTTGAGGTTGTAACAAAGGCAGTAACTTGAGGTTGTAACAAAGGCAGTAACTTGTAACAAAGACAGTAACTTGAAGTTGTAACAAAGGCAGTAACTTGAGGTTGTAACAAAGGCAGTAACTTGAGGTTGTAACAAAGGCAGTAACTTGAGGTTGTAACAAAGGCAGTAACTTGAGGTTGTAACAAAGGCAGTAACTTGAGGTTGTAACAAAGGCAGTAACTTGAGGTTGTAACAAAGGCAGTAACTTGTAACAAAGGCAGTAACTTGTAACAAAGGCAGTAACTTGAGGTTGTAACAAAGGCAGTAACTTGTAACAAAGGCAGTAACTTGAGGTTGTAACAAAGGCAGTAACTTGAGGTTGTAACAAAGGCAGTAACTTGAGGTTGTAACAAAGGCAGTAACTTAAGGTTGTAACAAAGGCAGTAACTTGAGGTTGTAACAAAGGCAGTAACTTGTAACAAAGGCAGTAACTTGTAACAAAGGCAGTAACTTGTAACAAAGGCAGTAACTTGAGGTTATAACAAAGGCAGTAACTTGTAACAAAGGCAGTAACTTGAGGTTGTAACAAAGGCAATAACTTGTAACAAAGGCAGTAACTTGAGGTTGTAACAAAGGCAGTAACTTGTAACAAAGGCAGTAACTTGAGGTTGTAACAAAGGCAGTAACTTGTAACAAAGGCAGTAACTTGAGGTTGTAACAAAGGCAGTAACTTGTAACAAAGACAGTAACTTGAGGTTGTAACAAAGGCAGTAACTTGTAACAAAGGCAGTAACTTGAGGTTGTAACAAAGGCAGTAACTTGTAACAAAGGCAGTAACTTGAGGTTGTAACAAAGGCAGTAACTTGAGGTTGTAACAAAGGCAATAACTTGTAACAAAGGCAGTAACTTGAGGTTGTAACAAAGGCAGTAACTTGTAACAAAGGCAGTAACTTGAGGTTGTAACAAAGGCAGTAACTTGAGGTTGTAACAAAGGCAATAACTTGTAACAAAGGCAGTAACTTGAGGTTGTAACAAAGGCAGTAACTTGTAACAGAGGCAGTAACTTGAGGTTGTAACAAAGGCAGTAACTTGTAACAGAGGCAGTAACTTGAGGTTGTAACAAAGGCAGTAACTTGTAACAGAGGCAGTAACTTGAAGTTGTAACAAAGGCAGTAACTTGTAACAGAGGCAGTAACTTGAGGTTGTAACAAAGGCAGTAACTTGTAACAGAGGCAGTAACTTGAGGTTGTAACAAAGGCAGTAACTTGTAACAGAGGCAGTAACTTGAGGTTGTAACAAAGGCAGTAACTTGTAACAGAGGCAGTAACTTGAGGTTGTAACAAAGGCAATAACTTGTAACAAAGGCAGTAACTTGAGGTTGTAACAAAGGCAGTAACTTGAGGTTGTAACAAAGGCAATAACTTGTAACAAAGGCAGTAACTTGAGGTTGTAACAAAGGCAGTAACTTGTAACAGAGGCAGTAACTTGAGGTTGTAACAAAGGCAGTAACTTGTAACAGAGGCAGTAACTTGAAGTTGTAACAAAGGCAGTAACTTGAGGTTGTAACAAAGGCAATAACTTGTAACAAAGGCAGTAACTTGAGGTTGTAACAAAGGCAGTAACTTGAGGTTGTAACAAAGGCAGTAACTTGTAACAAAGGCAGTAACTTGAGGTTGTAACAAAGGCAGTAACTTGTAACAAAGGCAGTAACTTGAGGTTGTAACAAAGGCAGTAACTTGTAACAAAGGCAGTAACTTGAGGTTGTAACAAAGGCAGTAACTTGAGGTTGTAACAAAGGCAGTAACTTGTAACAAAGGCAGTAACTTGAGGTTGTAACAAAGGCAGTAACTTGTAACAAAGGCAGTAACTTGAGGTTGTAACAAAGGCAGTAACTTGTAACAAAGGCAGTAACTTGAGGTTGTAACAAAGGCAGTAACTTGTAACAAAGGCAGTAACTTGAGGTTGTAACAAAGGCAGTAACTTGTAACAAAGGCAGTAACTTGAGGTTGTAACAAAGGCAGTAACTTGTAACAAAGGCAGTAACTTGAGGTTGTAACAAAGGCAGTAACTTGTAACAAAGGCAGTAACTTGAGGTTGTAACAAAGGCAGTAACTTGTAACAAAGGCAGTAACTTGAGGTTGTAACAAAGGCAGTAACTTGAGGTTGTAACAAAGGCAATAACTTGTAACAAAGGCAGTAACTTGAGGTTGTAACAAAGGCAGTAACTTGAGGTTGTAACAAAGGCAATAACTTGTAACAAAGGCAGTAACTTGAGGTTGTAACAAAGGCAGTAACTTGTAACAAAGGCAGTAACTTGAGGTTGTAACAAAGGCAGTAACTTGAGGTTGTAACAAAGGCAGTAACTTGTAACAAAGGCAGTAACTTGAGGTTGTAACAAAGGCAGTAACTTGAAGTTGTAACAAAGGCAGTAACTTGAGGTTGTAACAAAGGCAGTAACTTGAGGTTGTAACAAAGGCAGTAACTTGTAACAAAGGCAGTAACTTGAGGTTGTAACAAAGGCAGTAACTTGTAACAAAGGCAGTAACTTGAGGTTGTAACAAAGGCAGTAACTTGTAACAAAGGCAGTAACTTGAGGTTGTAACAAAGGCAGTAACTTGAGGTTGTAACAAAGGCAGTAACTTGAAGTTGTAACAAAGGCAGTAACTTGAGGTTGTAACAAAGGCAGTAACTTGAGGTTGTAACAAAGGCAGTAACTTGAGGTTATAACAAAGGCAGTAACTTGTAACAAAGGCAGTAACTTGAGGTTGTAACAAAGGCAGTAACTTGTAACAAAGGCAGTAACTTGAGGTTGTAACAAAGGCAGTAACTTGAGGTTGTAACAAAGGCAGTAACTTGTAACAAAGGCAGTAACTTGTAACAAAGGCAGTAACTTGAGGTTGTAACAAAGGCAGTAACTTGTAACAAAGGCAGTAACTTGAGTTTGTAACAAAGGCAGTAACTTGAGGTTGTAACAAAGGCATTAACTTGTAACAAAGGCAGTAACTTGTAACAAAGGCAGTAACTTAAGGTTGTAACAAAGGCAGTAACTTGAGGTTGTAACAAAGGCAGTAACTTGTAACAAAGGCAGTAACTTGTAACAAAGGCAGTAACTTAAGGTTGTAACAAAGGCAGTAACTTGAGGTTGTAACAAAGGCAGTAACTTGAGGTTGTAACAAAGGCAGTAACTTGAGGTTGTAACAAAGGCAGTAACTTGTAACAAAGGCAGTAACTTGAGGTTGTAACAAAGGCAGTAACTTAAGGTTGTAACAAAGGCAGTAACTTAAGGTTGTAACAAAGGCAGTAACTTGTAACAAAGGCAGTAACTTGAGTTTGTAACAAAGGCAGTAACTTGAGGTTGTAACAAAGGCATTAACTTGTAACAAAGGCAGTAACTTGTAACAAAGGCAGTAACTTAAGGTTGTAACAAAGGCAGTAACTTGAGGTTGTAACAAAGGCAGTAACTTGTAACAAAGGCAGTAACTTGTAACAAAGGCAGTAACTTAAGGTTGTAACAAAGGCAGTAACTTGAGGTTGTAACAAAGGCAGTAACTTGAGGTTGTAACAAAGGCAGTAACTTGAGGTTGTAACAAAGGCAGTAACTTGTAACAAAGGCAGTAACTTGAGGTTGTAACAAAGGCAGTAACTTGAGGTTGTAACAAAGGCAGTAACTTGTAACAAAGGCAGTAACTTGAGGTTGTAACAAAGGCAGTAACTTGTAACAATGGCAGTAACTTGAGGTTGTAACAAAGGCAGTAACTTGTAACAAAGGCAGTAACTTGAGGTTGTAACAAAGGCAGTAACTTGTAACAAAGGCAGTAACTTGAGGTTGTAACAAAGGCAGTAACTTGTAACAATGGCAGTAACTTGAGGTTGTAACAAAGGCAGTAACTTGTAACAAAGGCAGTAACTTGAGGTTGTAACAAAGGCAGTAACTTGTAACAATGGTAGTAACTTGAGGTTGTAACAAAGGCAGTAACTTGTAACAAAGGCAGTAACTTGAGGTTGTAACAAAGGCAGTAACTTGAGGTTGTAACAAAGGCAATAACTTGTAACAAAGGCAGTAACTTGTAACAAAGGCAGTAACTTGAGGTTGTAACAAAGGCAGTAACTTGAGGTTGTAACAAAGGCAGTAACTTGAGGTTGTAACAAAGGCAGTAACTTGAGGTTGTAACAAAGGCAGTAACTTGTAACAAAGGCAGTAACTTGAGGTTGTAACAAAGGCAGTAACTTGAGGTTGTAACAAAGGCAGTAACTTGATGTTGTAACAAAGGCAGTAACTTGTAACAAAGGCAGTAACTTGAGGTTGTAACAAAGGCAGTAACTTGAGGTTGTAACAAAGGCAGTAACTTGAGGTTGTAACAAAGGCAGTAACTTGATGTTGTAACAAAGGCAGTAACTTGTAACAAAGGCAGTAACTTGAGGTTGTAACAAAGGCAGTAACTTGTAACAAAGGCAGTAACTTGAGGTTGTAACAAAGGCAGTAACTTGTAACAAAGACAGTAACTTGAGGTTGTAACAAAGGCAGTAACTTGTAACAAAGGCAGTAACTTGAGGTTGTAACAAAGGCAGTAACTTGAGGTTGTAACAAAGGCAGTAACTTGTAACAGAGGCAGTAACTTGAAGTTGTAACAAAGGCAGTAACTTGAGGTTGTAACAAAGGCAATAACTTGTAACAAAGGCAGTAACTTGAGGTTGTAACAAAGGCAGTAACTTGTAACAAAGGCAGTAACTTGAGGTTGTAACAAAGGCAGTAACTTGTAACAAAGGCAGTAACTTGAGGTTGTAACAAAGGCAGTAACTTGTAACAAAGGCAGTAACTTGAGGTTGTAACAAAGGCAGTAACTTGTAACAAAGGCAGTAACTTGAGGTTGTAACAAAGGCAGTAACTTGTAACAAAGACAGTAACTTGAAGTTGTAACAAAGGCAGTAACTTGTAACAAAGGCAGTAACTTGAGGTTGTAACAAAGGCAGTAACTTGTAACAGAGGCAGTAACTTGAGGTTGTAACAAAGGCAGTAACTTGTAACAGAGGCAGTAACTTGAAGTTGTAACAAAGGCAGTAACTTGAGGTTGTAACAAAGGCAATAACTTGTAACAAAGGCAGTAACTTGAGGTTGTAACAAAGGCAGTAACTTGTAACAAAGGCAGTAACTTGAGGTTGTAACAAAGGCAGTAACTTGTAACAAAGGCAGTAACTTGAGGTTGTAACAAAGGCAGTAACTTGTAACAAAGGCAGTAACTTGAGGTTGTAACAAAGGCAGTAACTTGTAACAAAGGCAGTAACTTGAGGTTGTAACAAAGGCAGTAACTTGTAACAAAGGCAGTAACTTGAGGTTGTAACAAAGGCAGTAACTTGAGGTTGTAACAAAGGCAATAACTTGTAACAAAGGCAGTAACTTGAGGTTGTAACAAAGGCAGTAACTTGAGGTTGTAACAAAGACAGTAACTTGTAATAAAGGCAGTAACTTGAGGTTGTAACAAAGGCAGTAACTTGTAACAAAGGCAGTAACTTGAGGTTGTAACAAAGGCAGTAACTTGAGGTTGTAACAAAGGCAGTAACTTGTAACAAAGGCAGTAACTTGAGGTTGTAACAAAGGCAGTAACTTGTAACAAAGGCAGTAACTTGAGTTTGTAACAAAGGCAGTAACTTGAGGTTGTAACAAAGGCAGTAACTTGTAACAAAGGCAGTAACTTGTAACAAAGGCAGTAACTTGAGGTTGTAACAAAGGCAGTAACTTGTAACAAAGGCAGTAACTTGAGGTTGTAACAAAGGCAGTAACTTGAGGTTGTAACAAAGGCAGTAACTTGAAGTTGTAACAAAGGCAGTAACTTGAAGTTGTAACAAAGGCAGTAACTTGAGGTTGTAACAAAGGCAGTAACTTGAGGTTGTAACAAAGGCAGTAACTTAAGGTTGTAACAAAGGCAGTAACTTGAGGTTGTAACAAAGGCAGTAACTTGTAACAAAGGCAGTAACTTGAGGTTGTAACAAAGGCAGTAACTTGAGGTTGTAACAAAGGCAGTAACTTGAGGTTATAACAAAGGCAGTAACTTGTAACAAAGGCAGTAACTTGAGGTTGTAACAAAGGCAGTAACTTGTAACAAAGGCAGTAACTTGAGGTTGTAACAAAGGCAGTAACTTGAGGTTGTAACAAAGGCAGTAACTTGTAACAAAGGCAGTAACTTGAGGTTGTAACAAAGGCAGTAACTTGTAACAAAGGCAGTAACTTGAGTTTGTAACAAAGGCAGTAACTTGAGGTTGTAACAAAGGCATTAACTTGTAACAAAGGCAGTAACTTGTAACAAAGGCAGTAACTTAAGGTTGTAACAAAGGCAGTAACTTGAGGTTGTAACAAAGGCAGTAACTTGTAACAAAGGCAGTAACTTGTAACAAAGGCAGTAACTTAAGGTTGTAACAAAGGCAGTAACTTGAGGTTGTAACAAAGGCAGTAACTTGAGGTTGTAACAAAGGCAGTAACTTGAGGTTGTAACAAAGGCAGTAACTTGTAACAAAGGCAGTAACTTGAGGTTGTAACAAAGGCAGTAACTTAAGGTTGTAACAAAGGCAGTAACTTAAGGTTGTAACAAAGGCAGTAACTTGTAACAAAGGCAGTAACTTGAGGTTGTAACAAAGGCAGTAACTTGAGGTTGTAACAAAGGCAGTAACTTGAGGTTGTAACAAAGGCAATAACTTGAGGTTGTAACAAAGGCAATAACTTGTAACAAAGGCAGTAACTTGAGGTTGTAACAAAGGCAGTAACTTGAGGTTGTAACAAAGGCAGTAACTTGTAACAAAGGCAGTAACTTGAGGTTGTAACAAAGGCAGTAACTTGTAACAATGGCAGTAACTTGAGGTTGTAACAAAGGCAGTAACTTGTAACAAAGGCAGTAACTTGAGGTTGTAACAAAGGCAGTAACTTGTAACAAAGGCAGTAACTTGAGGTTGTAACAAAGGCAGTAACTTGTAACAATGGCAGTAACTTGAGGTTGTAACAAAGGCAGTAACTTGTAACAAAGGCAGTAACTTGAGGTTGTAACAAAGGCAGTAACTTGAGGTTGTAACAAAGGCAGTAACTTGTAACAAAGGCAGTAACTTGAGGTTGTAACAAAGGCAGTAACTTGTAACAAAGGCAGTAACTTGAGGTTGTAACAAAGGCAGTAACTTGAGGTTGTAACAAAGGCAGTAACTTGAGGTTGTAACAAAGGCAATAACTTGTAACAAAGGCAGTAACTTGAGGTTGTAACAAAGGCAGTAACTTGAGGTTGTAACAAAGGCAGTAACTTGATGTTGTAACAAAGGCAGTAACTTGTAACAAAGGCAGTAACTTGAGGTTGTAACAAAGGCAGTAACTTGAGGTTGTAACAAAGGCAGTAACTTGAGGTTGTAACAAAGGCAGTAACTTGTAACAAAGGCAGTAACTTGAGGTTGTAACAAAGGCAGTAACTTGAGGTTGTAACAAAGGCAGTAACTTGTAACAAAGGCAGTAACTTGAGGTTGTAACAAAGGCAGTAACTTGTAACAATGGCAGTAACTTGAGGTTGTAACAAAGGCAGTAACTTGTAACAAAGGCAGTAACTTGAGGTTGTAACAAAGGCAGTAACTTGTAACAAAGGCAGTAACTTGAGGTTGTAACAAAGGCAGTAACTTGTAACAATGGCAGTAACTTGAGGTTGTAACAAAGGCAGTAACTTGTAACAAAGGCAGTAACTTGAGGTTGTAACAAAGGCAGTAACTTGAGGTTGTAACAAAGGCAGTAACTTGTAACAAAGGCAGTAACTTGAGGTTGTAACAAAGGCAGTAACTTGAGGTTGTAACAAAGGCAATAACTTGTAACAAAGGCAGTAACTTGAGGTTGTAACAAAGGCAGTAACTTGAGGTTGTAACAAAGGCAGTAACTTGATGTTGTAACAAAGGCAGTAACTTGTAACAAAGGCAGTAACTTGAGGTTGTAACAAAGGCAGTAACTTGAGGTTGTAACAAAGGCAGTAACTTGAGGTTGTAACAAAGGCAGTAACTTGTAACAAAGGCAGTAACTTGAGGTTGTAACAAAGGCAGTAACTTGTAACAAAGGCAGTAACTTGAGGTTGTAACAAAGGCAGTAACTTGTAACAAAGGCAGTAACTTGAGGTTGTAACAAAGGCAGTAACTTGAGGTTGTAACAAAGGCAGTAACTTGAGGTTGTAACAAAGGCAGTAACTTGAAGTTGTAACAAAGGCAGTAACTTGTAACAAAGGCAGTAACTTGAGGTTGTAACAAAGGCAGTAACTTGAGGTTGTAACAAAGGCAGTAACTTGTAACAAAGGCAGTAACTTGAGGTTGTAACAAAGGCAGTAACTTGTAACAAAGGCAGTAACTTGAGGTTGTAACAAAGGCAGTAACTTGAAGTTGTAACAAAGGCAGTAACTTGTAACAAAGGCAGTAACTTGAGGTTGTAACAAAGGCAGTAACTTGAGGTTGTAACAAATGCAGTAACTTAAGGTTGTAACAAAGGCAGTAACTTGAGGTTGTAACAAAGGCAGTAACTTGAGGTTGTAACAAATGCAGTAACTTAAGGTTGTAACAAAGGCAGTAACTTGTAACAAAGGCAGTAACTTGTAACAAAGGCAGTAACTTGAGGTTGTAACAAATGCAGTAACTTAAGGTTGTAACAAAGGCAGTAACTTGAGGTTGTAACAAAGGCAGTAACTTGAGGTTGTAACAAAGGCAGTAACTTGAGGTTGTAACAAAGGCAGTAACTTGTAACAAAGGCAGTAACTTGAGGTTGTAACAAAGGCAGTAACTTGAGGTTGTAACAAATGCAGTAACTTAAGGTTGTAACAAAGGCAGTAACTTGTAACAAAGGCAGTAACTTGAGGTTGTAACAAAGGCAGTAACTTGAGGTTGTAACAAAGGCAGTAACTTGTAACAAAGGTAGTAACTTGAGGTTGTAACAAAGGCAGTAACTTGAGGTTGTAACAAATGCAGTAACTTAAGGTTGTAACAAAGGCAGTAACTTGTAACAAAGGCAGTAACTTGTAACAAAGGCAGTAACTTGAGGTTGTAACAAAGGCAGTAACTTGAGGTTGTAACAAAGGCAGTAACTTGAGGTTGTAACAAAGGCAGTAACTTGTAACAAAGGCAGTAACTTGAGGTTGTAACAAAGGCAGTAACTTGAGGTTGTAACAAAGGCAGTAACTTGTAACAAAGGCAGTAACTTGAGGTTGTAACAAAGGCAGTAACTTGTAACAAAGGCAGTAACTTGAGGTTGTAACAAAGGCAGTAACTTGAGGTTGTAACAAATGCAGTAACTTAAGGTTGTAACAAAGGCAGTAACTTGAGGTTGTAACAAAGGCAGTAACTTGAGGTTGTAACAAAGGCAGTAACTTGTAACAAAGGCAGTAACTTGAGGTTGTAACAAAGGCAGTAACTTAAGGTTGTAACAAAGGCAGTAACTTGAGGTTGTAACAAAGGCAGTAACTTGTAACAAAGGCAGTAACTTGAGGTTGTAACAAAGACAGTAACTTGTAACAAAGGCAGTAACTTGAGGTTGTAACAAAGACAGTAACTTGAGGTTGTAACAAAGGCAGTAACTTGTAACAAAGGCAGTAACTTGAGGTTGTAACAAAGGCAGTAACTTGAGGTTGTAACAAAGGCAGTAACTTGAGGTTGTAACAAAGGCAGTAACTTGAGGTTGTAACAAAGGCAGTAACTTGAGGTTGTAACAAAGGCAGTAACTTGTAACAAAGGCAGTAACTTGAGGTTGTAACAAAGGCAGTAACTTGTAACAAAGGCAGTAACTTGAGGTTGTAACAAAGGCAGTAACTTGAGGTTGTAACAAAGGCAGTAACTTGTAACAAAGGCAGTAACTTGAGGTTGTAACAAAGGCAGTAACTTGAGGTTGTAACAAAGGCAGTAACTTGTAACAAAGGCAGTAACTTGAGGTTGTAACAAAGGCAGTAACTTGAAGTTGTAACAAATGCAGTAACTTGAGGTTGTAACAAAGACAGTAACTTGTAACAAAGGCAGTAACTTGAGGTTGTAACAAAGGCAGTAACTTGTAACAAAGGCAGTAACTTGAGGTTGTAACAAAGGCAGTAACTTGTAACAAAGGCTGTAACTTGAGGTTGTAACAAAGGCAGTAACTTGAGGTTGTAACAAAGGCAGTAACTTGAGGTTGTAACAAAGGCAGTAACTTGAGGTTGTAACAAAGGCAGTAACTTGAGGTTGTAACAAAGGCAGTAACTTGAGGTTGTAACAAAGGCAGTAACTTGAGGTTGTAACAAAGGCAGTAACTTGAGGTTGTAACAAAGGCAGTAACTTGAGGTTGTAACAAAGGCAGTAACTTGTAACAAAGGCAGTAACTTGAGGTTGTAACAAAGGCAGTAACTTGAGGTTGTAACAAAGGCAGTAACTTGAGGTTGTAACAAAGGCAGTAACTTGTAACAAAGGCAGTAACTTGAGGTTATAACAAAGGCAGTAACTTGTAACAAAGGCAGTAACTTGAGGTTGTAACAAAGGCAGTAACTTGAGGTTGTAACAAAGGCAGTAACTTGAGGTTGTAACAAAGGCAGTAACTTGTAACAAAGGCAGTAACTTGAGGTTGTAACAAAGGCAGTAACTTGAGGTTGTAACAAAGGCAGTAACTTGTAACAAAGGCAGTAACTTGAGGTTGTAACAAAGGCAGTAACTTGAGGTTGTAACAAAGGCAGTAACTTGAGGTTGTAACAAAGGCAGTAACTTGAGGTTGTAACAAAGGCAGTAACTTGAGGTTGTAACAAAGGCAGTAACTTGAGGTTGTAACAAAGGCAGTAACTTGTAACAAAGGCAGTAACTTGAGGTTGTAACAAAGGCAGTAACTTGAGGTTGTAACAAAGGCAGTAACTTGAGGTTGTAACAAAGGCAGTAACTTGAGGTTGTAACAAAGGCAGTAACTTGAGGTTGTAACAAAGGCAGTAACTTGAGGTTATAACAAAGGCAGTAACTTGTAACAAAGGCAGTAACTTGAGGTTGTAACAAAGGCAGTAACTTGTAACAAAGGCAGTAACTTGAGGTTGTAACAAAGGCTGTAACTTGTAACAAAGGCAGTAACTTGAGGTTGTAACAAAGGCAGTAACTTGAGGTTGTAACAAAGGCAGTAACTTGAGGTTGTAACAAAGGCAGTAACTTGAGGTTGTAACAAAGGCAGTAACTTGTAACAAAGGCAGTAACTTGAGGTTGTAACAAAGGCAGTAACTTGAGGTTGTAACAAAGGCAGTAACTTGAGGTTGTAACAAAGACAGTAACTTGAGGTTGTAACAAAGGCAGTAACTTGAGGTTGTAACAAAGGCAGTAACTTGTAACAAAGGCAGTAACTTGAGGTTGTAACAAAGGCAGTAACTTGAGGTTGTAACAAAGGCAGTAACTTGTAACAAAGGCAGTAACTTGAGGTTGTAACAAAGACAGTAACTTGAGGTTATAACAAAGGCAGTAACTTGAGGTTGTAACAAAGGCAGTAACTTGAGGTTATAACAAAGGCAGTAACTTGTAACAAAGGCAGTAACTTGAGGTTGTAACAAAGGCAGTAACTTGTAACAAAGGCAGTAACTTGAGGTTGTAACAAAGGCAGTAACTTGTAACAAAGGCAGTAACTTGAGGTTGTAACAAAGGCAGTAACTTGTAACAAAGGCAGTAACTTGAGGTTGTAACAAAGGCAGTAACTTGTAACAAAGGCAGTAACTTGAGGTTGTAACAAAGGCAGTAACTTGAGGTTGTAACAAAGGCAGTAACTTGTAACAAAGGCAGTAACTTGAGGTTGTAACAAAGGCAGTAACTTGAGGTTGTAACAAAGGCAGTAACTTGAGGTTGTAACAAAGGCAGTAACTTGAGGTTGTAACAAAGGCAGTAACTTGTAACAAAGGCAGTAACTTGAGGTTGTAACAAAGGCAGTAACTTGAAGTTGTAACAAAGGCAGTAACTTGTAACAAAGGCAGTAACTTGAGGTTGTAACAAAGGCAGTAACTTGAGGTTGTAACAAAGGCAGTAACTTGAGGTTGTAACAAAGGCAGTAACTTGAGGTTGTAACAAAGGCAGTAACTTGTAACAAAGGCAGTAACTTGAGGTTGTAACAAAGGCAGTAACTTGAGGTTGTAACAAAGGCAGTAACTTGTAACAAAGGCAGTAACTTGAGGTTGTAACAAAGGCAGTAACTTGAGGTTGTAACAAAGGCAGTAACTTGTAACAAAGGCAGTAACTTGAGGTTGTAACAAAGGCAGTAACTTGAGGTTGTAACAAAGGCAGTAACTTGTAACAAAGGCAGTAACTTGAGGTTGTAACAAAGGCAGTAACTTGTAACAAAGGCAGTAACTTGAGGTTGTAACAAAGGCAGTAACTTGAAGTTGTAACAAAGGCAGTAACTTGTAACAAAGGCAGTAACTTGAGGTTGTAACAAAGGCAGTAACTTGAAGTTGTAACAAAGGCAGTAACTTGAGGTTGTAACAAAGGCAGTAACTTGTAACAAAGGCAGTAACTTGAGGTTGTAACAAAGGCAGTAACTTGAAGTTGTAACAAAGGCAGTAACTTGTAACAAAGGCAGTAACTTGAGGTTGTAACAAAGGCAGTAACTTGTAACAAAGGCAGTAACTTGAGGTTGTAACAAAGGCAGTAACTTGAAGTTGTAACAAAGGCAGTAACTTGTAACAAAGGCAGTAACTTGAGGTTGTAACAAAGGCAGTAACTTGTAACAAAGGCAGTAACTTGAGGTTGTAACAAAGGCAGTAACTTGAAGTTGTAACAAAGGCAGTAACTTGAGGTTGTAACAAAGGCAGTAACTTGAGGTTGTAACAAAGGCAGTAACTTGTAACAAAGGCAGTAACTTGAGGTTGTAACAAAGGCAGTAACTTGAGGTTGTAACAAAGGCAGTAACTTGTAACAAAGGCAGTAACTTGAGGTTGTAACAAAGGCAGTAACTTGAAGTTGTAACAAAGGCAGTAACTTGTAACAAAGGCAGTAACTTGAGGTTGTAACAAAGGCAGTAACTTGTAACAAAGGCAGTAACTTGAGGTTGTAACAAAGGCAGTAACTTGAAGTTGTAACAAAGGCAGTAACTTGTAACAAAGGCAGAAACTTGAGGTTGTAACAAAGGCAGTAACTTGTAACAAAGGCAGTAACTTGAGGTTGTAACAAAGGCAGTAACTTGAAGTTGTAACAAAGGCAGTAACTTGAGGTTGTAACAAAGGCAGTAACTTGAGGTTGTAACAAAGGCAGTAACTTGAGGTTGTAACAAAGGCAGTAACTTGTAACAAAGGCAGTAACTTGAGGTTGTAACAAAGGCAGTAACTTGAGGTTGTAACAAAGGCAGTAACTTGTAACAAAGGCAGTAACTTGAGGTTGTAACAAAGGCAGTAACTTGTAACAAAGGCAGTAACTTGAGGTTGTAACAAAGGCAGTAACTTGAGGTTGTAACAAAGGCAGTAACTTGAGGTTGTAACAAAGGCAGTAACTTGTAACAAAGGCAGTAACTTGAGGTTGTAACAAAGGCAGTAACTTGAGGTTGTAACAAAGGCAGTAACTTGAGGTTGTAACAAAGGCAGTAACTTGAGGTTGTAACAAAGACAGTAACTTGAGGTTGTAACAAATGCAGTAACTTGAGGTTGTAACAAAGGCAGTAACTTGTAACAAAGGCAGTAACTTGAGGTTGTAACAAAGGCAGTAACTTGAGGTTGTAACAAAGGCAGTAACTTGTAACAAAGGCAGTAACTTGAGATTGTAACAAAGGCAGTAACTTGTAACAAATGCAGTAACTTGAGGTTGTAACAAAGGCAGTAACTTGAGGTGGTAACAAAGGCAGTAACTTGTAACAAATGCAGTAACTTGAGGTTGTAACAAAGGCAGTAACTTGTAACAAAGGCAGTAACTTGAGGTTGTAACAAAGGCAGTAACTTGAGGTTGTAACAAAGGCAGTAACTTGTAACAAAGGCAGTAACTTGAGATTGTAACAAAGGCAGTAACTTGAGGTTGTAACAAAGGCAGTAACTTGTAACAAAGGCAGTAACTTGTAACAAAGGCAGTAACTTGAGGTTGTAACAAAGGCAGTAACTTGAGGTTGTAACAAAGGCAGTAACTTGAGGTTGTAACAAAGGCAGTAACTTGTAACAAAGGCAGTAACTTGAGATTGTAACAAAGGCAGTAACTTGAGGTTGTAACAAAGGCAGTAACTTGTAACAAAGGCAGTAACTTGTAACAAAGGCAGTAACTTGAGGTTGTAACAAAGGCAGTAACTTGTAACAAAGGCAGTAACTTGAGGTTGTAACAAAGGCAGTAACTTGAGGTTGTAACAAAGGCAGTAACTTGTAACAAAGGCAGTAACTTGAGGTTGTAACAAATGCAGTAACTTGAGGTTGTAACAAAGACAGTAACTTGAGGTTGTAACAAAGGCAGTAACTTGAGGTTGTAACAAAGGCAGTAACTTGAGGTTGTAACAAAGGCAGTAACTTGTAACAAAGGCAGTAACTTGAGGTTGTAACAAAGGCAGTAACTTGTAACAAAGGCAGTAACTTGTAACAAAGGCAGTAACTTGAGGTTGTAACAAAGGCAGTAACTTGAGGTTGTAACAAAGGCAGTAACTTGTAACAAAGGCAGTAACTTGAGGTTGTAACAAAGGCAGTAACTTGAGGTTGTAACAAAGGCAGTAACTTGTAACAAAGGCAGTAACTTGAGGTTGTAACAAAGGCAGTAACTTGTAACAAAGGCAGTAACTTGAGGTTGTAACAAATGCAGTAACTTGAGGTTGTAACAAAGACAGTAACTTGAGGTTGTAACAAAGGCAGTAACTTGAGGTTGTAACAAAGGCAGTAACTTGAGGTTGTAACAAAGGCAGTAACTTGTAACAAAGGCAGTAACTTGAGGTTGTAACAAAGGCAGTAACTTGTAACAAAGGCAGTAACTTGAGGTTGTAACAAAGGCAGTAACTTGTAACAAAGGCAGTAACTTGTAACAAAGGCAGTAACTTGAGGTTGTAACAAAGGCAGTAACTTGTAACAAAGGCAGTAACTTGAGGTTGTAACAAAGGCAGTAACTTGAGGTTGTAACAAAGGCAGTAACTTGAGGTTGTAACAAAGGCAGTAACTTGTAACAAAGGCAGTAACTTGAGGTTGTAACAAAGGCAGTAACTTGAGGTTGTAACAAAGGCAGTAACTTGAGGTTGTAACAAAGGCAGTAACTTATAACAAAGGCAGTAACTTGAGGTTGTAACAAAGGCAGTAACTTGAGGTTGTAACAAAGGCAGTAACTTGAGGTTGTAACAAAGGCAGTAACTTGTAACAAAGGCAGTAACTTGAGGTTGTAACAAAGGCAGTAACTTGAGGTTGTAACAAAGGCAGTAACTTGTAACAAAGGCAGTAACTTGTAACAAAGGCAGTAACTTGAGGTTGTAACAAAGGCAGTAATTTGAGATTGTAACAAAGGCAGTAACTTGAGGTTGTAACAAAGGCTGTAACTTGAGGTTGTAACAAAGTCAGTAACTTGTAACAAAGGCAGTAACTTGAGGTTGTAACAAAGACAGTAACTTGTAACAAAGGCAGTAACTTGAGGTTGTAACAAAGGCAGTAACTTGAGGTTGTAACAAAGGCAGTAACTTGAGGTTGTAACAAAGGCAGTAACTTGTAACAAAGGCAGTAACTTGAGGTTGTAACAAAGGCAGTAACTTGAGGTTGTAACAAAGGCAGTAACTTGAGTTTGTAACAAAGGCAGTAACTTGTAACAAAGGCAGTAACTTGAAGTTGTAACAAAGGCAGTAACTTGTAACAAAGGCAGTAACTTGAGGTTGTAACAAAGGCAGTAACTTGTAACAAAGGCAGTAACTTGAGGTTGTAACAAAGGCAGTAACTTGTAACAAAGGCAGTAACTTGAGTTTGTAACAAAGGCAGTAACTTGAGGTTGTAACAAAGGCAGTAACTTGAGGTTGTAACAAAGGCAGTAACTTGAGGTTGTAACAAAGGCAGTAACTTGTAACAAAGGCAGTAACTTGAGGTTGTAACAAAGGCAGTAACTTGAGGTTGTAACAAAGGCAGTAACTTGAGGTTGTAACAAAGGCAGTAACTTGAGGTTGTAACAAAGGCAGTAACTTAAGGTTGTAACAAAGGCAGTAACTTGAGGTTGTAACAAAGGCAGTAACTTGAGGTTGTAACAAAGGCAGTAACTTGAGGTTGTAACAAAGGCAGTAACTTGTAACAAAGGCAGTAACTTGAGGTTGTAACAAAGGCAGTAACTTGAGTTTGTAACAAAGGCAGTAACTTGTAACAAAGGCAGTAACTTGAAGTTGTAACAAAGGCAGTAACTTGTAACAAAGGCAGTAACTTGAGGTTGTAACAAAGGCAGTAACTTGTAACAAAGGCAGTAACTTGAGGTTGTAACAAAGGCAGTAACTTGTAACAAAGGCAGTAACTTGAGTTTGTAACAAAGGCAGTAACTTGAGGTTGTAACAAAGGCAGTAACTTGAGGTTGTAACAAAGGCAGTAACTTGAGGTTGTAACAAAGGCAGTAACTTGTAACAAAGGCAGTAACTTGAGGTTGTAACAAAGGCAGTAACTTGAGGTTGTAACAAAGGCAGTAACTTGAGGTTGTAACAAAGGCAGTAACTTGAGGTTGTAACAAAGGCAGTAACTTAAGGTTGTAACAAAGGCAGTAACTTGAGGTTGTAACAAAGGCAGTAACTTGAGGTTGTAACAAAGGCAGTAACTTGAGGTTGTAACAAAGGCAGTAACTTGAGGTTGTAACAAAGGCAGTAACTTGTAACAAAGGCAGTAACTTAAGGTTGTAACAAAGGCAGTAACTTGAGGTTGTAACAAAGGCTGTAACTTGTAACAAAGGCAGTAACTTGAGGTTGTAACAAAGGCAGTAACTTGAGGTTGTAACAAAGGCAGTAACTTGTAACAAAGGCAGTAACTTGAGGTTGTAACAAAGGCAGTAACTTGAGGTTGTAACAAAGGCAGTAACTTGAGGTTGTAACAAAGGCAGTAACTTGTAACAAAGGCAGTAACTTGAGGTTGTAACAAAGGCAGTAACTTGAGGTTGTAACAAAGGCAGTAACTTGAGGTTGTAACAAAGGCAGTAACTTGTAACAAAGGCAGTAACTTGAGGTTGTAACAAAGGCAGTAACTTGAGGTTGTAAAAAAGGCAGTAACTTGAAGTTGTAACAAAGGCAGTAACTTGAGGTTGTAACAAAGGCAGTAACTTGAGGTTGTAACAAAGGCAGTAACTTGTAACAAAGGCAGTAACTTGAAGTTGTAACAAAGGCTGTAACTTGTAACAAAGGCAGTAACTTGAGGTTGTAACAAAGGCAGTAACTTGAGGTTGTAACAAAGGCAGTAATTTGTAACAAAGGCAGTAACTTGAGGTTGTAACAAAGGCAGTAACTTGAGGTTGTAACAAAGGCAGTAACTTGAGGTTGTAACAAAGGCAGTAACTTGTAACAAAGGCAGTAACTTAAGGTTGTAACAAAGGCAGTAACTTGAGGTTGTAACAAAGGCAGTAACTTGAGGTTGTAACAAAGGCAGTAACTTGAGGTTGTAACAAAGGCAGTAACTTGTAACAAAGGCAGTAACTTGAGGTTGTAACAAAGGCAGTAACTTGAGGTTGTAACAAAGGCAGTAACTTGTAACAAAGGCAGTAACTTAAGGTTGTAACAAAGGCAGTAACTTGAGGTTATAACAAAGGCAGTAACTTGAGGTTGTAACAAATGCAGTAACTTGAGGTTGTAACAAAGACAGTAACTTGAGGTTGTAACAAAGGCAGTAACTTGAGGTTGTAACAAATGCAGTAACTTGAGGTTGTAACAAAGACAGTAACTTGAGGTTGTAACAAAGGCAGTAACTTGAGGTTGTAACAAAGGCAGTAACTTGAGGTTGTAACAAAGGCAGTAACTTGTAACAAAGGCAGTAACTTGAGGTTGTAACAAAGGCAGTAACTTGTAACAAAGGCAGTAACTTGAGGTTGTAACAAAGGCAGTAACTTGAGGTTGTAACAAAGGCAGTAACTTGTAACAAAGGCAGTAACTTGAGGTTGTAACAAAGGCAGTAACTTGTAACAAAGGCAGTAACTTGAGGTTGTAACAAAGGCAGTAACTTGAGGTTGTAACAAAGGCAGTAACTTGTAACAAAGGCAGTAACTTGAGGTTGTAACAAAGGCAGTAACTTGTAACAAAGGCAGTAACTTGAGGTTGTAACAAAGGCAGTAACTTGTAACAAAGGCAGTAACTTGAGGTTGTAACAAAGGCAGTAACTTGTAACAAAGGCAGTAACTTGAGGTTGTAACAAAGGCAGTAACTTGTAACAAAGGCAGTAACTTGAGGTTGTAACAAAGGCAGTAACTTGAGGTTGTAACAAAGGCAGTAACTTGTAACAAAGGCAGTAACTTGAGGTTGTAACAAAGGCAGTAACTTGTAACAAAGGCAGTAACTTGAGGTTGTAACAAAGGCAGTAACTTGAGGTTGTAACAAAGGCAGTAACTTGTAACAAAGGCAGTAACTTGAGGTTGTAACAAAGGCAGTAACTTGTAACAAAGGCAGTAACTTGAGGTTGTAACAAAGGCAGTAACTTGTAACAAAGGCAGTAACTTGAGGTTGTAACAAAGGCAGTAATTTGAGGTTGTAACAAAGGCAGTAACTTGTAACAAAGGCAGTAACTTGAGGTTGTAACAAAGGCAGTAACTTGAGTTTGTAACAAAGGCAGTAACTTGTAACAAAGGCAGTAACTTGAAGTTGTAACAAAGGCAGTAACTTGTAACAAAGGCAGTAACTTGTAACAAAGGCAGTAACTTGAGGTTGTAACAAAGGCAGTAATTTGAGGTTGTAACAAAGGCAGTAACTTGTAACAAAGGCAGTAACTTGAGGTTGTAACAAAGGCAGTAACTTGTAACAAAGGCAGTAACTTGAGGTTGTAACAAAGGCAGTAACTTGTAACAAAGGCAGTAACTTGAGGTTGTAACAAAGGCAGTAACTTGAGGTTGTAACAAAGGCAGTAACTTGAGGTTGTAACAAAGGCAGTAACTTGAGTTTGTAACAAAGGCAGTAACTTGTAACAAAGGCAGTAACTTGAAGTTGTAACAAAGGCAGTAACTTGTAACAAAGGCAGTAACTTAAGGTTGTAACAAAGGCAGTAACTTGTAACAAAGGCAGTAACTTGAGGTTGTAACAAAGGCAGTAACTTGAGGTTGTAACAAAGGCAGTAACTTGTAACAAAGGCAGTAACTTGTAACAAAGGCAGTAACTTGAGTTTGTAACAAAGGCAGTAACTTGTAACAAAGGCAGTAACTTGAAGTTGTAACAAAGGCAGTAACTTGTAACAAAGGCAGTAACTTGAGGTTGTAACAAAGGCAGTAACTTGTAACAAAGGCAGTAACTTGAGGTTGTAACAAAGGCAGTAACTTGTAACAAAGGCAGTAACTTGAGGTTGTAACAAAGGCAGTAACTTGAGGTTGTAACAAAGGCAGTAACTTGAGGTTGTAACAAAGGCAGTAACTTGAGTTTGTAACAAAGGCAGTAACTTGTAACAAAGGCAGTAACTTGAAGTTGTAACAAAGGCAGTAACTTGTAACAAAGGCAGTAACTTAAGGTTGTAACAAAGGCAGTAACTTGAGGTTGTAACAAAGGCAGTAACTTGAGGTTGTAACAAAGGCAGTAACTTGTAACAAAGGCAGTAACTTGAGGTTGTAACAAAGGCAGTAACTTGAGGTTGTAACAAAGGCAGTAACTTGAGGTTGTAACAAAGGCAGTAACTTGAGGTTGTAACAAAGGCAGTAACTTAAGGTTGTAACAAAGGCAGTAACTTGAGGTTGTAACAAAGGCAGTAACTTGAGGTTGTAACAAAGGCAGTAACTTGAAGTTGTAACAAAGGCAGTAACTTGTAACAAAGGCAGTAACTTGAGGTTGTAACAAAGGCAGTAACTTGTAACAAAGGCAGTAACTTGAGGTTGTAACAAAGGCAGTAACTTGAGGTTGTAACAAAGGCAGTAACTTGTAACAAAGGCAGTAACTTGAGGTTGTAACAAAGGCAGTAACTTGAGGTTGTAACAAAGGCTGTAACTTGTAACAAAGGCAGTAACTTGAGGTTGTAACAAAGGCAGTAACTTGTAACAAAGGCAGTAACTTGAGGTTGTAACAAAGGCAGTAACTTGTAACAAAGGCAGTAACTTGAGGTTGTAACAAAGGCAGTAACTTGTAACAAAGGCAGTAACTTGAGGTTGTAACAAAGGCAGTAACTTGAGGTTGTAACAAAGGCAGTAACTTGAGGTTATAACAAAGGCAGTAACTTGAGGTTGTAACAAAGGCAGTAACTTGTAACAAAGGCAGTAACTTGAAGTTGTAACAAAGGCTGTAACTTGTAACAAAGGCAGTAACTTGAGGTTGTAACAAAGGCAGTAACTTGTAACAAAGGCAGTAACTTGAGGTTGTAACAAAGGCAGTAACTTGTAACAAAGGCAGTAACTTGAGGTTGTAACAAAGGCAGTAACTTGAGGTTGTAACAAAGGCAGTAACTTGAGGTTATAACAAAGGCAGTAACTTGAGGTTGTAACAAAGGCAGTAACTTGTAACAAAGGCAGTAACTTGAAGTTGTAACAAAGGCTGTAACTTGTAACAAAGGCAGTAACTTGAGGTTGTAACAAAGGCAGTAACTTGAGGTTGTAACAAAGGCAGTAACTTGTAACAAAGGCAGTAACTTGAGGTTGTAACAAAGGCAGTAACTTGAGGTTGTAACAAAGGCAGTAACTTGAGGTTGTAACAAAGGCAGTAACTTGAGGTTGTAACAAAGGCAGTAACTTGTAACAAAGGCAGTAACTTAAGGTTGTAACAAAGGCAGTAACTTGAGGTTGTAACAAAGGCTGTAACTTGTAACAAAGGCAGTAACTTGAGGTTGTAACAAAGGCAGTAACTTGAGGTTGTAACAAAGGCAGTAACTTGAGGTTGTAACAAAGGCAGTAACTTGAGGTTGTAAAAAAGGCAGTAACTTGAAGTTGTAACAAAGGCAGTAACTTGAGGTTGTAACAAAGGCAGTAACTTGTAACAAAGGCAGTAACTTGAAGTTGTAACAAAGGCTGTAACTTGTAACAAAGGCAGTAACTTGAGGTTGTAACAAAGGCAGTAACTTGAGGTTGTAACAAAGGCAGTAACTTGTAACAAAGGCAGTAACTTGAGGTTGTAACAAAGGCAGTAACTTGAGGTTGTAACAAAGGCAGTAACTTGAGGTTGTAACAAAGGCAGTAACTTGTAACAAAGGCAGTAACTTAAGGTTGTAACAAAGGCAGTAACTTGAGGTTGTAACAAAGGCAGTAACTTGAGGTTGTAACAAAGGCAGTAACTTGAGGTTGTAACAAAGGCAGTAACTTGTAACAAAGGCAGTAACTTGAGGTTGTAACAAAGGCAGTAACTTGAGGTTGTAACAAAGGCAGTAACTTGAGGTTGTAACAAAGGCAGTAACTTGAGGTTGTAACAAAGGCAGTAACTTGTAACAAAGGCAGTAACTTAAGGTTGTAACAAAGGCAGTAACTTGAGGTTATAACAAAGGCAGTAACTTGAGGTTGTAACAAAGGCAGTAACTTGTAACAAAGGCAGTAACTTAAGGTTGTAACAAAGGCAGTAACTTGAGGTTGTAACAAAGGCAGTAACTTGAGGTTGTAACAAAGGCAGTAACTTGTAACAAAGGCAGTAACTTAAGGTTGTAACAAAGGCAGTAACTTGAGGTTGTAACAAAGGCAGTAACTTGAGGTTGTAACAAAGGCAGTAACTTGAGGTTGTAACAAAGGCAGTAACTTGTAACAAAGGCAGTAACTTGAGGTTGTAACAAAGGCAGTAACTTGAGGTTGTAACAAAGGCAGTAACTTGAGGTTGTAACAAAGGCAGTAACTTGAGGTTGTAACAAAGGCAGTAACTTGTAACAAAGGCAGTAACTTAAGGTTGTAACAAAGGCAGTAACTTGAGGTTATAACAAAGGCAGTAACTTGAGGTTGTAACAAAGGCAGTAACTTGAGGTTGTAACAAAGGCAGTAACTTGTAACAAAGGCAGTAACTTGAGGTTGTAACAAAGGCAGTAACTTGAGGTTGTAACAAAGGCAGTAACTTGAGGTTGTAACAAAGACAGTAACTTGAGGTTGTAACAAATGCAGTAACTTGAGGTTGTAACAAAGACAGTAACTTGAGGTTGTAACAAAGGCAGTAACTTGAGGTTGTAACAAAGGCAGTAACTTGAGGTTGTAACAAAGGCAGTAACTTGTAACAAAGGCAGTAACTTGAGGTTGTAACAAAGGCAGTAACTTGTAACAAAGGCAGTAACTTGAGGTTGTAACAAAGGCAGTAACTTGAGGTTGTAACAAAGGCAGTAACTTGTAACAAAGGCAGTAACTTGAGGTTGTAACAAAGGCAGTAACTTGAGGTTGTAACAAAGGCAGTAACTTGTAACAAAGGCAGTAACTTGAGGTTGTAACAAAGGCAGTAACTTGAGGTTGTAACAAAGGCAGTAACTTGAGGTTGTAACAAAGACAGTAACTTGAGGTTGTAACAAAGGCAGTAACTTGAGGTTGTAACAAAGGCAGTAACTTGAGGTTGTAACAAAGGCAGTAACTTGTAACAAAGGCAGTAACTTGAGGTTGTAACAAAGGCAGTAACTTGTAACAAAGGCAGTAACTTGAGGTTGTAACAAAGGCAGTAACTTGTAACAAAGGCAGTAACTTGAGGTTGTAACAAAGGCAGTAACTTGTAACAAAGGCAGTAACTTGAGGTTGTAACAAAGTCAGTAACTTGAGGTTGTAACAAAGGCAGTAACTTGAGGTTGTAACAAAGGCAGTAACTTGAGGTTGTAACAAAGGCAGTAACTTGAGGTTGTAACAAAGGCAGTAACTTGAGGTTGTAACAAAGGCAGTAACTTGTAACAAAGGCAGTAACTTGAAGTTGTAACAAAGGCAGTAACTTGTAACAAAGGCAGTAACTTGAGGTTGTAACAAAGGCAGTAACTTGAGGTTGTAACAAAGGCAGTAACTTGAGGTTGTAACAAAGGCAGTAACTTGTAACAAAGGCAGTAACTTGAGGTTGTAACAAAGGCAGTAACTTGTAACAAAGGCAGTAACTTGAGGTTGTAACAAAGGCAGTAACTTGAGGTTGTAACAAAGGCAGTAACTTGTAACAAAGGCAGTAACTTGAAGTTGTAACAAAGGCAGTAACTTGTAACAAAGGCAGTAACTTGAGGTTATAACAAAGGCAGTAACTTGTAACAAAGGCAGTAACTTGTAACAAAGGCAGTAACTTGAGGTTATAACAAAGGCAGTAACTTGTAACAAAGGCAGTAACTTGTAACAAAGGCAGTAACTTGAGGTTGTAACAAAGGCAGTAACTTGAGGTTGTAACAAAGGCAGTAACTTGAGGTTGTAACAAAGGCAGTAACTTGTAACAAAGGCAGTAACTTGAGGTTGTAACAAAGGCAGTAACTTGTAACAAAGGCAGTAACTTGAGGTTGTAACAAAGGCAGTAACTTGAGGTTGTAACAAAGACAGTAACTTGAGGTTGTAACAAAGGCAGTAACTTGAGGTTGTAACAAAGGCAGTAACTTGAGGTTGTAACAAAGGCAGTAACTTGTAACAAAGGCAGTAACTTGTAACAAAGACAGTAACTTGAGGTTGTAACAAAGGCAGTAACTTGAGGTTGTAACAAAGGCAGTAACTTGTAACAAAGGCAGTAACTTGTAACAAAGACAGTAACTTGAGGTTGTAACAAAGGCAGTAACTTGAGGTTGTAACAAAGGCAGTAACTTGTAACAAAGGCAGTAACTTGTAACAAAGACAGTAACTTGAGGTTGTAACAAAGGCAGTAACTTGAGGTTGTAACAAAGGCAGTAACTTGTAACAAAGGCAGTAACTTGAGGTTGTAACAAAGGCAGTAACTTGTAACAAAGGCAGTAACTTGAGGTTGTAACAAAGGCAGTAACTTGTAACAAAGGCAGTAACTTAAGGTTGTAACAAAGGCAGTAACTTGTAACAAAGGCAGTAACTTGAGGTTGTAACAAAGGCAGTAACTTGTAACAAAGGCAGTAACTTGAGGTTGTAACAAAGGCAGTAACTTGTAACAAAGGCAGTAACTTGAGGTTGTAACAAAGGCAGTAACTTGAGGTTGTAACAAAGGCAGTAACTTGTAACAAAGGCAGTAACTTGAGGTTGTAACAAAGGCAGTAACTTGTAACAAAGGCAGTAACTTGAAGTTGTAACAAAGGCAGTAACTTGTAACAAAGGCAGTAACTTGAGGTTGTAACAAAGGCAGTAACTTGAGGTTGTAACAAAGGTATTAACTTGAGGTTGTAACAAAGGCAGTAACTTGAGGTTGTAACAAAGGCAGTAACTTGAGGTTGTAACAAAGGCAGTAACTTGTAACAAAGGCAGTAACTTAAGGTTGTAACAAAGGCAGTAACTTGAAGTTGTAACAAAGGCAGTAACTTGTAACAAAGGCAGTAACTTGAGGTTATAACAAAGGCAGTAACTTGTAACAAAGGCAGTAACTTGAGCTTGTAACAAAGGCAGTAACTTGTAACAAAGGCAGTAACTTGAGGTTGTAACAAAGGCAGTAACTTGAGGTTGTAACAAAGGCAGTAACTTGTAACAAAGGCAGTAACTTGTAACAAAGGCAGTAACTTGAGGTTGTAACAAAGGCAGTAACTTGTAATAAAGGCAGTAACTTGAGGTTGTAACAAAGGCAGTAACTTGTAACAAAGGCAGTAACTTGAGGTGGTAACAAAGGCAGTAACTTGTAACAAAGGCAGTAACTTGTAACAAAGGCAGTAACTTGAGGTTGTAACAAAGGCAGTAACTTGAGGTTGTAACAAAGGCAGTAACTTGTAACAAAGGCAGTAACTTGTAACAAAGGCAGTAACTTGAGGTTGTAACAAAGGCAGTAACTTGAGGTTATAACAAAGGCAGTAACTTGAGGTTGTAACAAAGGCAGTAACTTGTAACAAAGGCAGTAACTTGAGGTTGTAACAAAGGCAGTAACTTGAGGTTGTAACAAAGGCAGTAACTTGTAACAAAGGCAGTAACTTGTAACAAAGGCAGTAACTTGAGGTTGTAACAAAGGCAGTAACTTGTAACAAAGGCAGTAACTTGAGGTTGTAACAAAGGCAGTAACTTGAGGTTGTAACAAAGGCAGTAACTTGAGGTTGTAACAAAGGCAGTAACTTGAGGTTGTAACAAAGGCAGTAACTTGTAACAAAGGCAGTAACTTGTAACAAAGACAGTAACTTGAGGTTGTAACAAAGGCAGTAACTTGAGGTTGTAACAAAGGCAGTAACTTGTAACAAAGGCAGTAACTTGAGGTTGTAACAAAGGCAGTAACTTGTAACAAAGGCAGTAACTTGAGGTTGTAACAAAGACAGTAACTTGAGGTTGTAACAAAGGCAGTAACTTGAGGTTGTAACAAAGGCAGTAACTTGAGGTTGTAACAAAGGCAGTAACTTGTAACAAAGGCAGTAACTTGAGGTTGTAACAAAGGCAGTAACTTGAGGTTGTAACAAAGGCAGTAACTTGTAACAAAGGCAGTAACTTGTAACAAAGACAGTAACTTGAGGTTGTAACAAAGGCAGTAACTTGATGTTGTAACAAAGGCAGTAACTTGTAACAAAGGCAGTAACTTGAGGTTGTAACAAAGGCAGTAACTTGTAACAAAGGCAGTAACTTGAGGTTGTAACAAAGGCAGTAACTTGAGGTTGTAACAAAGGCAGTAACTTGAGGTTGTAACAAAGGCAGTAACTTGAGGTTGTAACAAAGGCAGTAACTTGAGGTTGTAACAAAGGCAGTAACTTGAGGTTGTAACAGAGGCAGTAACTTGAGGTTGTAACAAAGGCAGTAACTTGAGGATGTAACAAAGGCAGTAACTTGAGGTTGTAACAAAGGCAGTAACTTGTAACAAAGGCAGTAACTTGAAGTTGTAACAAAGGCAGTAACTTGAGGTTGTAACAAAGGCAGTAACTTGAGGTTGTAACAAAGGCAGTAACTTGTAACAAAGGCAGTAACTTGAGGTTATAACAAAGGCAGTAACTTGAGGTTGTAACAAAGGCAGTAACTTGAGGTTGTAACAAAGGCAGTAACTTGTAACAAAGGCAGTAACTTGAGGTTGTAACAAAGGCAGTAACTTGAGGTTGTAACAAAGGCAGTAACTTGTAACAAAGGCAGTAACTTGAGGTTGTAACAAAGGCAGTAACTTGTAACAAAGGCAGTAACTTGTAACAAAGGCAGTAACTTGAGGTTGTAACAAAGGCAGTAACTTGAGGTTGTAACAAAGGCAGTAACTTGTAACAAAGGCAGTAACTTGAGGTTATAACAAAGGCAGTAACTTGTAACAAAGGCAGTAACTTGAGGTTGTAACAAAGGCAGTAACTTGAGGTTGTAACAAAGGCAGTAACTTGAGGTTGTAACAAAGGCAGTAACTTGTAACAAAGGCAGTAACTTGAGGTTGTAACAAAGGCAGTAACTTGAGGTTGTAACAAAGGCAGTAACTTGAGGTTGTAACAAAGACAGTAACTTGAGGTTGTAACAAAGGCAGTAACTTGAGGTTGTAACAAAGGCAGTAACTTGTAACAAAGGCAGTAACTTGAGGTTATAACAAAGGCAGTAACTTGTAACAAAGGCAGTAACTTGAGGTTGTAACAAAGGCAGTAACTTGAGGTTGTAACAAAGGCAGTAACTTGAGGTTGTAACAAAGGCAGTAACTTGTAACAAAGGCAGTAACTTGAGGTTATAACAAAGGCAGTAACTTGAGGTTGTAACAAAGGCAGTAACTTGAGGTTGTAACAAAGGCAGTAACTTGAGGTTGTAACAAAGGCAGTAACTTGTAACAAAGGCAGTAACTTGAGGTTGTAACAAAGGCAGTAACTTGAGGTTGTAACAAAGGCAGTAACTTGTAACAAAGGCAGTAACTTGAGGTTGTAACAAAGGCAGTAACTTGAGGTTGTAACAAAGGCAGTAACTTGAGGTTGTAACAAAGGCAGTAACTTGTAACAAAGGCAGTAACTTGAGGTTATAACAAAGGCAGTAACTTGTAACAAAGGCAGTAACTTGAGGTTGTAACAAAGGCAGTAACTTGAGGTTGTAACAAAGGCAGTAACTTGTAACAAAGGCAGTAACTTGAGGTTGTAACAAAGGCAGTAACTTGTAACAAAGGCAGTAACTTGAGGTTGTAACAAAGGCAGTAACTTGTAACAAAGGCAGTAACTTGAGGTTGTAACAAAGGCAGTAACTTGAGGTTGTAACAAAGGCAGTAACTTGAGGTTGTAACAAAGGCAGTAACTTGTAACAAAGACAGTAACTTGAGGTTGTAACAAAGGCAGTAACTTGAGGTTGTAACAAAGGCAGTAACTTGTAACAAAGACAGTAACTTGAGGTTGTAACAAAGGCAGTAACTTGAGGTTGTAACAAAGGCAGTAACTTGTAACAAAGGCAGTAACTTGAGGTTGTAACAAAGGCAGTAACTTGAGGTTGTAACAAAGGCAGTAACTTGTAACAAAGACAGTAACTTGAGGTTGTAACAAAGGCAGTAACTTGAGGTTATAACAAAGGCAGTAACTTGTAACAAAGGCAGTAACTTGAAGTTGTAACAAAGGCAGTAACTTGAGGTTATAACAAAGGCAGTAACTTGTAACAAAGGCAGTAACTTGAAGTTGTAACAAAGACAGTAACTTGAGGTTGTAACAAAGGCAGTAACTTGTAACAAAGGCAGTAACTTGAGGTTGTAACAAAGACAGTAACTTGAGGTTGTAACAAAGGCAGTAACTTGAGGTTGTAACAAAGGCAGTAACTTGTAACAAAGGCAGTAACTTGAGGTTGTAACAAAGGCAGTAACTTGAGGTTGTAACAAAGGCAGTAACTTGTAACAAAGGCAGTAACTTGAGGTTGTAACAAAGACAGTAACTTGAGGTTATAACAAAGGCAGTAACTTGTAACAAAGGCAGTAACTTGAAGTTGTAACAAAGGCAGTAACTTGAGGTTGTAACAAAGGCAGTAACTTGTAACAAAGACAGTAACTTGAGGTTGTAACAAAGGCAGTAACTTGAGGTTGTAACAAAGGCAGTAACTTGTAACAAAGGCAGTAACTTGAGGTTGTAACAAAGGCAGTAACTTGAGGTTGTAACAAAGGCAGTAACTTGTAACAAAGACAGTAACTTGAGGTTGTAACAAAGGCAGTAACTTGAGGTTATAACAAAGGCAGTAACTTGTAACAAAGGCAGTAACTTGAAGTTGTAACAAAGGCAGTAACTTGAGGTTATAACAAAGGCAGTAACTTGTAACAAAGGCAGTAACTTGAAGTTGTAACAAAGACAGTAACTTGAGGTTGTAACAAAGGCAGTAACTTGTAACAAAGGCAGTAACTTGAGGTTGTAACAAAGACAGTAACTTGAGGTTGTAACAAAGGCAGTAACTTGAGGTTGTAACAAAGGCAGTAATTTGAGGTTGTAACAAAGGCAGTAACTTGTAACAAAGGCAGTAACTTGAGGTTGTAACAAAGACAGTAACTTGAGGTTATAACAAAGGCAGTAACTTGTAACAAAGGCAGTAACTTGAAGTTGTAACAAAGACAGTAACTTGTAACAAAGGCAGTAACTTGAAGTTGTAACAAAGACAGTAACTTGAGGTTGTAACAAAGGCAGTAACTTGAGGTTGTAACAAAGGCAGTAATTTGAGGTTGTAACAAAGGCAGTAACTTGTAACAAAGGCAGTAACTTGAGGTTGTAACAAAGGCAGTAACTTGTAACAAAGGCAGTAACTTGAGGTTGTAACAAAGGCAGTAACTTGAGGTTGTAACAAAGGCAGTAACTTGAGGTTGTAACAAAGGCAGTAACTTGAGGTTGTAACAAAGGCAGTAACTTGAGGTTGTAACAAAGGCAGTAACTTGAGGTTGTAACAAAGGCAGTAACTTGAGGTTGTAACAAAGGCAGTAACTTGTAACAAAGGCAGTAACTTGAGGTTGTAACAAAGGCAGTAACTTGTAACAAAGGCAGTAACTTGAGGTTGTAACAAAGGCAGTAACTTGAGGTTGTAACAAAGGCAGTAACTTGTAACAAAGGCAGTAACTTGAGGTTGTAACAAAGGCAGTATCTTGTAACAAAGGCAGTAACTTGAAGTTGTAACAAAGGCAGTAACTTGAGGTTGTAACAAAGACAGTAACTTGAGGTTGTAACAAAGGCAGTAACTTGTAACAAAGGCAGTAACTTGAGGTTGTAACAAAGGCAGTAACTTGATGTTGTAACAAAGGCAGTAACTTGTAACAAAGGCAGTAACTTGAGGTTGTAACAAAGGCAGTAACTTGAGGTTGTAACAAAGGCAGTAACTTGAGGTTGTAACAAAGGCAGTAACTTGAGGTTGTAACAAAGGCAGTAACTTGTAACAAAGGCAGTAACTTGAGGTTGTAACAAAGGCAGTAACTTGTAACAAAGGCAGTAACTTGAGGTTGTAACAAAGGCAGTAACTTGTAACAAAGGCAGTAACTTGAGGTTGTAACAAAGGCAGTAACTTGAGGTTGTAACAAAGGCAGTAACTTAAGGTTGTAACAAAGGCAGTAACTTAAGGTTGTAACAAAGGCAGTAACTTGTAACAAAGACAGTAACTTGAGGTTGTAACAAATGCAGTAACTTGAGGTTGTAACAAAGGCAGTAACTTGAGGTTGTAACAAAGGCAGTAACTTGTAACAAAGGCAGTAACTTGAGGTTGTAACAAAGGCAGTAACTTGAGGTTGTAAAAAAGGCAGTAACTTGAGGTTGTAACAAAGGCAGTAACTTGTAACAAAGGCAGTAACTTGAGGTTGTAACAAAGGCAGTAACTTGTAACAAAGGCAGTAACTTGAGGTTGTAACAAAGGCAGTAACTTGTAACAAAGGCAGTAACTTGAGGTTGTAACAAAGGCAGTAACTTGAGGTTGTAACAAAGGCAGTAACTTGAGGTTGTAACAAAGGCAGTAACTTGAGGTTGTAACAAAGGCAGTAACTTGTAACAAAGGCAGTAACTTGAGGTTGTAACAAAGGCAGTAACTTGAGGTTGTAACAAAGGCAGTAACTTGTAACAAAGGCAGTAACTTAAGGTTGTAACAAAGGCAGTAACTTGAGGTTGTAACAAAGACAGTAACTTGAGGTTGTAACAAATGCAGTAACTTGAGGTTGTAACAAAGGCAGTAACTTGAGGTTGTAACAAAGGCAGTAACTTGTAACAAAGGCAGTAACTTGAGGTTGTAACAAAGGCAGTAACTTGTAACAAATGCAGTAACTTGAGGTTGTAACAAAGGCAGTAACTTGAGGTTGTAACAAAGGCAGTAACTTGTAACAAAGGCAGTAACTTGAGGTTGTAACAAAGGCAGTATCTTGTAACAAAGGCAGTAACTTGAAGTTGTAACAAAGGCAGTAACTTGAGGTTGTAACAAAGACAGTAACTTGAGGTTGTAACAAAGGCAGTAACTTGTAACAAAGGCAGTAACTTGAGGTTGTAACAAAGGCAGTAACTTGATGTTGTAACAAAGGCAGTAACTTGTAACAAAGGCAGTAACTTGAGGTTGTAACAAAGGCAGTAACTTGAGGTTGTAACAAAGGCAGTAACTTGAGGTTGTAACAAAGGCAGTAACTTGAGGTTGTAACAAAGGCAGTAACTTGTAACAAAGGCAGTAACTTGAGGTTGTAACAAAGGCAGTAACTTGTAACAAAGGCAGTAACTTGAGGTTGTAACAAAGGCAGTAACTTGTAACAAAGGCAGTAACTTGAGGTTGTAACAAAGGCAGTAACTTGAGGTTGTAACAAAGGCAGTAACTTAAGGTTGTAACAAAGGCAGTAACTTAAGGTTGTAACAAAGGCAGTAACTTGTAACAAAGACAGTAACTTGAGGTTGTAACAAATGCAGTAACTTGAGGTTGTAACAAAGGCAGTAACTTGAGGTTGTAACAAAGGCAGTAACTTGTAACAAAGGCAGTAACTTGAGGTTGTAACAAAGGCAGTAACTTGAGGTTGTAAAAAAGGCAGTAACTTGAGGTTGTAACAAAGGCAGTAACTTGTAACAAAGGCAGTAACTTGAGGTTGTAACAAAGGCAGTAACTTGTAACAAAGGCAGTAACTTGAGGTTGTAACAAAGGCAGTAACTTGTAACAAAGGCAGTAACTTGAGGTTGTAACAAAGGCAGTAACTTGAGGTTGTAACAAAGGCAGTAACTTGAGGTTGTAACAAAGGCAGTAACTTGAGGTTGTAACAAAGGCAGTAACTTGTAACAAAGGCAGTAACTTGAGGTTGTAACAAAGGCAGTAACTTGAGGTTGTAACAAAGGCAGTAACTTGTAACAAAGGCAGTAACTTAAGGTTGTAACAAAGGCAGTAACTTGAGGTTGTAACAAAGACAGTAACTTGAGGTTGTAACAAATGCAGTAACTTGAGGTTGTAACAAAGGCAGTAACTTGAGGTTGTAACAAAGGCAGTAACTTGTAACAAAGGCAGTAACTTGAGGTTGTAACAAAGGCAGTAACTTGTAACAAATGCAGTAACTTGAGGTTGTAACAAAGGCAGTAACTTGAGGTTGTAACAAAGGCAGTAACTTGTAACAAAGGCAGTAACTTGAGGTTGTAACAAAGGCAGTAACTTGAGGTTGTAACAAAGGCAGTAACTTGTAACAAAGGCTGTAACTTGAGGTTGTAACAAAGGCAGTAACTTGTAACAAAGGCAGTAACTTGAGGTTGTAACAAAGGCAGTAACTTGTAACAAAGGCAGTAACTTGAGGTTGTAACAAAGGCAGTAACTTGAGGTTGTAACAAAGGCAGTAACTTGAGGTTGTAACAAAGGCAGTAACTTGTAACAAAGGCAGTAACTTGTAACAAAGGCAGTAACTTGAAGTTGTAACAAAGGCAGTAACTTGTAACAAAGGCAGTAACTTGAAGTTGTAACAAAGGCAGTAACTTGTAACAAAGGCAGTAACTTGAGGTTGTAACAAAGGCAGTAACTTGAGGTTGTAACAAAGGCAGTAACTTGTAACAAAGGCAGTAACTTGAGGTTGTAACAAAGGCAGTAACTTGTAACAAAGGCAGTAACTTGAGGTTGTAACAAAGGCAGTAACTTGAGGTTGTAACAAAGGCAGTAACTTGTAACAAAGGCAGTAACTTGAGGTTGTAACAAAGGCAGTAACTTGTAACAAAGGCAGTAACTTGAGGTTGTAACAAAGGCAGTAACTTGAGGTTGTAACAAAGGCAGTAACTTGTAACAAAGGCAGTAACTTGAGGTTGTAACAAAGGCAGTAACTTGAGGTTGTAACAAAGGCAGTAACTTGTAACAAAGGCAGTAACTTGAGGTTGTAACAAAGGCAGTAACTTGTAACAAAGGCAGTAACTTGAGGTTGTAACAAAGGCAGTAACTTGAGGTTGTAACAAAGGCAGTAACTTGTAACAAAGGCAGTAACTTGTAACAAAGGCAGTAACTTGAAGTTGTAACAAAGGCAGTAACTTGTAACAAAGGCAGTAACTTGAAGTTGTAACAAAGGCAGTAACTTGTAACAAAGGCAGTAACTTGAGGTTGTAACAAAGGCAGTAACTTGAGGTTGTAACAAAGGCAGTAACTTGTAACAAAGGCAGTAACTTGAGGTTGTAACAAAGGCAGTAACTTGTAACAAAGGCAGTAACTTGAGGTTGTAACAAAGGCAGTAACTTGAGGTTGTAACAAAGGCAGTAACTTGTAACAAAGGCAGTAACTTGAGGTTGTAACAAAGGCAGTAACTTGTAACAAAGGCAGTAACTTGAGGTTGTAACAAAGGCAGTAACTTGAGGTTGTAACAAAGGCAGTAACTTGTAACAAAGGCAGTAACTTGAGGTTGTAACAAAGGCAGTAACTTGAGGTTGTAACAAAGGCAGTAACTTGTAACAAAGGCAGTAACTTGAGGTTGTAACAAAGGCAGTAACTTGTAACAAAGGCAGTAACTTGAGGTTGTAACAAAGGCAGTAACTTGAGGTTGTAACAAAGGCAGTAACTTGAGGTTGTAACAAAGGCAGTAACTTGTAACAAAGGCAGTAACTTGAGGTTGTAACAAAGGCAGTAACTTGTAACAAAGGCAGTAACTTGAGGTTGTAACAAAGGCAGTAACTTGTAACAAAGGCAGTAACTTGAGGTTGTAACAAAGGCAGTAACTTGTAACAAAGGCAGTAACTTGTAACAAAGGCAGTAACTTGAGGTTGTAACAAAGGCAGTAACTTGAGGTTGTAACAAAGGCAGTAACTTGAGGTTGTAACAAAGGCAGTAACTTGAGGTTGTAACAAAGGCAGTAACTTGTAACAAAGGCAGTAACTTGAGGTTGTAACAAAGGCAGTAACTTGTAACAAAGGCAGTAACTTGTAACAAAGGCAGTAACTTGAGGTTGTAACAAAGGCAGTAACTTGAGGTTGTAACAAAGGCAGTAACTTGTAACAAAGGCAGTAACTTGAGGTTGTAACAAAGGCAGTAACTTGAGGTTGTAACAAAGGCAGTAACTTGTAACAAAGGCAGTAACTTGAGGTTGTAACAAAGGCAGTAACTTGTAACAAAGGCAGTAACTTGAGGTTGTAACAAAGGCAGTAACTTGTAACAAAGGCAGTAACTTGAGGTTGTAACAAAGGCAGTAACTTGAGGTTGTAACAAAGGCAGTAACTTGAGGTTGTAACAAAGGTAGTAACTTGAGGTTGTAACAAAGGCAGTAACTTGAGGTTGTAACAAAGGCAGTAACTTGAGGTTGTAACAAAGGCAGTAACTTGAGGTTGTAACAAAGGCAGTAACTTGTAACAAAGGCAGTAACTTGAGGTTGTAACAAAGGCAGTAACTTGAGGTTGTAACAAAGGCAGTAACTTGAGGTTGTAACAAAGGCAGTAACTTGTAACAAAGGCAGTAACTTGAGGTTGTAACAAAGGCAGTAACTTGTAACAAAGGCAGTAACTTGAGGTTGTAACAAAGGCAGTAACTTGTAACAAAGGCAGTAACTTGAAGTTATAACAAAGACAGTAACTTGTAACAAAGACAGTAACCTGTGGGAGTATCAGAGGCAGTAACCTTCTATTTTATTCAAAGATGTTCCCCACAAAGTTAATTTTGTTGAAATATCAGAATACCAATTCTTCAAATCTTTCAAATCCTGCCATAACAATAATATAAATAATCCAATAATATAATTATAGATAATAATTAAAGCTAATATCACTACGGTTGATATATATTGATATGAAATGAGTGCTTTATTAGATTTTTAAATTACTATTCAGATAATTATGTATGTATTATTAAAATGAAATTATTGACACTAAATATAAATATTAGTAGTTGTAATAATTGAATACGGTATTTATAGTTTTTATCTTAAATGAGATGCTTAAAAATTGTAAATTATGGTAATAACAATTCCAAGGTGCCATTTCGTTTTCGTATAAGAATCTCTATCTGGAATATACATAGCCCTAGGGGTGAGTTAGTGTGTCAGTGAGTAATTGATTATGTGTGCGAGTGGGTGTGCGAGTAGGTGTGTGAATAGGTGTGTGAATAGGTGTGTGAATAGATGTGCGAGTAAGTGTGTGAATATGTATGTGATTAGGTGTGATATTAGGTGTGCAAATAAGTTTGTGAATAGGTGTGTGAATAGGTGTGTGAATAGGTGTGTGAATAGGTATGTGAATAGGTGTGATATTAGGTGTGCGAGTAAGTATGTGAATATGTGTATGAATAGGTGAATGAGTAGGTGTGTGAGTAGGTGTGCGAATAGGTGTGCGAGTAGGTATGTGAGTAGGTGTGTAAGTAGGTGTATGAGTGGGTGTGCGAGTGGGTGTGCGAGTAGGTATATGAGTGGGTGTGTGAGTGGGTGTGCGAGTGGGTGTATGAGTAGGTGTGTGAGTAGATGTGTGAGTAGGTGTGCGAGTAGGTGTGTGAATAGGTGTGTGAGTGGGTGTATGAGTAGGTGTGTGAGTAGGTGTGCGAGTAGGTGTGCGAGTAGGTATGTGAATAGGTGTGTGGGTGTGTGAGTAGGTGTGCGAGTGGGTGTATGAGTAGGTGTGAGAGTAGATGTGTGAGTAGGTGTGTGAATAGGTGTGCGAGTAGGTATGCGAGTAGGTGTGCGAGTAGATGTGCGAGTGGGTGTGCGAGTAGATATGTGAGTAAGTGTGCGAGTAAGTAAGTGAATGAATGAAATACTAAACCGGTAGGCTAGTTTCGATGATATAGGAATACAAGCATGTTTCAGAATATGCAGCTTGTCTTTCTGTGACATTTGGTTGGACTTTAATCCTTTAATATCAATCTGGCATTTTGGGTTGGAGTAAGTTTATTGGCAATTAACACGGAGTGTCTTAAGTATACCACATCATGCACTTATGACAATCGAAGTTAACTCCGAATAGACCCATGCCAGCAAGCTATCAATGGTACTAATCATAAAAGAGTTAGTATCTAGGGTTTAATCCATATATTAGAAAGAAGAGGAGTTAATTTGAAAATTATAATGGTTCCCTTTATGAAAGTTACAATATATATAAGACAATAATAATCTATTAATAGAATTCATATTAATAGTATTTAATCTAATTATAGAATCACTCTACGACAGAAAATAGTAGTATTATATTTAATTTACTATTTTGTATACTGTTTATACTTGTCGATTTACTTTCTTATCTTAATAGGATTTTCAAATGTATTATTTTATTTATATATATATATATATATATATATATATATATTAATGCTCGACTTATCGTTTGCATAGGAATATCGTTCTAGTTTTTCTATAAATTGGATTTACAAATGTCTATATGTCAATATTCACAAAATTGCTGTTATCATTCAAACGCATTCAATAAGAGGTGATATTACTTATATGGAATGTGTATGAACAATAGATTGATCTTAATATGATTTAAAGTTAAACTTCGTGGTATTACATTTTCCTACCTAATATTGTAATTGGCAGATTTTATTTGTATGTATTTTAGAAAAATGTACAAAAAATGTACAAAAGCTTCGCCAACTTTTCGTAATTCTTTATCTTCTCTTCCAGGTTTTATCATATTAGATTTCTTATGTCCTTTGTTGTCCAACGTATAGTTATCTGCCGTATAGATTGAATTGACAATTGAACTTACAATAATGTATAGAAGTTATTAATTCACAAAAAGTGTCGTGTTATATTTATAATTGAAATAAAGAATTAAGAGAAGAATTAAGATAAAGAATTAAGATATAGATAAATAATCAATATATATATAATTAAGATAACTAATTAAGATTAAGAATTAAGATATATAATTAAGATTAAGATTGAGATAATTAATCAATATATATATAATTCAGATACAGAATTAAGATAAAGAATTAAGATAAATAATTAAAATAAAGAATTAAGATAAAGAATTAAAACAAAGAATTAAGATAAATAATTAAGATAAATAATTAAGATAAAGAATTAAGATAAATAATTAATATATATAATTAAGATAAATAATTAAGATAAATAATTAAGATAAATAATTAAGATAAAGAATTAAGATAAAGAATTGAGATAAAGAATTAAGATAAATAATTAAGATAAAGAATTAAGATAAAGAATTGAGATAAAGAATTAAGATAAAGAATCAAGATACATAATTAAGATTAATAATCAAGATAAAGAATTAAGATAAATAATTAAGATAAAAAATAATTAATATAAATAATAAATATATATATAATTAAGATTAAGAATTAATATTAATTATAAATATATATAATTAATATATAATTAAGAAAAAGAATTAAGATATATAATTAATATAAGAATTAAAATAAATAATTAAGATAAAGAATTGAGATAAAGAATTAAGATAAAGAATTAAGATAAAGAATTGAGATAAAGAATTAAGATAAAGAATTAAGATAAATAATTAAGATAAAGAATTAAGATAAATAAACAATATATATAATTAAGATAAAGAATTAAGATAAATAATCAATAAATATAATTCGGATAAAGAATTAAGATAAAGAATTAAGATAAAGAATTAAGATAAATAATTAAGATAAAAAATAATTAATATAAATAATAAATATATATATAATTAAGATTAAGAATTAATATTAATTATAAATATATATAATTAATATATAATTAAGAAAAAGAATTAAGATATATAATTAATATAAGAATTAAAATAAATAATTAAGATAAAGAATTGAGATAAAGAATTAAGATAAAGAATTAAGATAAAGAATTGAGATAAAGAATTAAGATAAAGAATTAAGATAAATAATTAAGATAAAGAATTAAGATAAATAAACAATATATATAATTAAGATAAAGAATTAAGATAAATAATCAATAAATATAATTCGGATAAAGAATTAAGATAAAGAATTAAGATAAAATATTTAGATAAATAATTAAGATAAAGAATGAAAATAAAGAATTAAGATAAATAATTTAGATAAAGAATTCATATAAAGAATTAAGATAAAGTATTAATGTAAAGAATTAAGAAAAGAATGAAGATAAATAATTAAGATAAATAATAAGATAAAGAATTAAGATAAATAATCAATATATATAATTAAGATTAAGAATTAATATAAAGAATTAAGATAAATAATCAATATATATAATTTAGACGAATAACGAATTAAGATAAAGAATTAAGATATAATTAATATAAGAATTAAAATATAAATTAATAATTAATATAAGAATTAAAATAAATATTTAAGATAAATAATCAATATATATAATTCAGATAAATAATTCAGATAAAGAATTAAGATAAATAATTAAGATTAACAATTAAGATAAATAATCAATATTTATAATTAAGATTAAGAATTAATATAAAGAATTAAGATAAATAATCAATATATATAATTCAGATAAAGAATTAAGATAACAAATTAAGATAACGAATTAAATATAAAACATTAAGATAAAGAATTAAGATATATAATTAAGATAAAGAATTAAGATAAAGAATTAAGATAAAGAATTAAGATAAAGAATTAAGATAAAGAATTAAGATAAAGAATTAAGATAAAGAATTAAGATAAAGAATTAAGATAAAGAATTAAGATAAAGAATTAAGATAAAGAATTAAGATAAAGAATTAAAATAAATAATTAAAATAAATAATTAATATAATAAGTTCTAATTATACATTATACCATTTATTATACCATTAATTATGATATAATTATGATATAATTATTGATTACAGACCATCATCTCCATGGTCCTGTAGATCTGTATTAACGTCATCTATTGACATAGTGCCATCTGAATTAGTATCTTCTAATCTCTCGTCAGATAACTTCTCCACCGTCTCTCCGGCATCAAATCTTCTTTGCTTCTCCAACAGTTTAGCAATTGTATCTGCGACCGATCGGAAATGAAGTTTTACATCCGGGGGAGCTTTATCAGTATCGGTCGTAATATCATCTGCGGAAACATCGAGTTAGATTAGTTCGATTAAAAAATATAAATAAAATTACTGAGTGTAAATATAAAAATTAAGTTACGCCATAAGGTAAACATGTTGCGTGATAATGGTACAACATAAATGATGTCATAATATAACATAATAACATAGGTTATGTCATATGGTAATAGCACAACATAAGTTATGTCATAAGTTAATATAATAACATAGGCTACGTTATGAGGTAATAGAACATCATAGGTTATGTCATGAGGAAATATAACAACATAGGTTATGTAATAAGGTAATATAATAACATAGGTTATGTAATAAGGTAATTGAACAACATAGGTTATGTAATAAGTTAATAGAACAACATAAGTTATGTCATAAGGAAATATAACAACATAGGTTATGTAATAAGGTTATATAATAACATAAGTTATGTAATAAGGTAATTGAACAACATAGGTTATGTAATAAGTTAATAGAACAACATAGGTTATGTCATGAGGAAATATAACAACATATGTTATGTAATAAGGTAATAGAACAACATAGGTTATGTAATAGGTTATAGAATAACATAGGTTATTTTATGAGGTAATAGAACAACACAGGTTATGCCATGAGGAAATATAACAACATAGGTTATGTAATAAGGTAATAGAACAACATAGGTTATGTAATAGGTTATAGAATAACATAGGTTATTTTATGAGGTAATAGAACAACACAGGTTATGCCATGAGGTAATATAATAACATAGGTTATGTAATAAGGTAATTGAACAACATAGGTTATGTAATAAGGTAATAGAACAACATAGGTCATGTCTTGAGGTAATATAACAACATATATTATGTCATGAAGTAATAGAACAACATAGGTTATGTCATGAGGTAATAGAACAACATAGGTTATGTCATAAGGTAAATATACAGAATACGTTGTCTCAAGATTAAATTAAGTGAAATTTACCATTAAGGACTTCTTGTTTACGAATTGTTGATTTGATTCTATTCCACATTTGTTTACCCGTGCTAATGGAATTGGTGGTGTCTAGGATTGGAGAAGGTAACGTCGCCACAGAGGAAACGTCTTGTAATAGTTGACCAGACATTGGACCATCAACATCGACACCAAATCTCTCAAAAACGCCTCCCATTTGAGTAACATTATTTTCGCTGGTATCTAGTTTAGTTATATCTCCTGCATCACTTCTAGTTATTTCCTTGGGCGGATTGGAATGGCTATCGATAACTGTACTCCGGTTCTTAGAAAAAGTATTCGGAGCGGTGTCGGTTTCGCCAAACTTCAGCGGGTGGATTGGAGGACGAGGAAGCCTAGGTTTTAGAATTCCTTGGCGCGGGGTCAGTGCAGATTTCAGTCGAGGAGGTGTAGGTGCGAATGGTAGATGCGTAGGTGCAACGGGACGACGTATAGGTCCGTAAGGTTCGTGGGTTAGCGAGTATGGGTCGTGGGTAGGGATGTAAGGGTGTCGTGTTGATAGAGTAGTGCCCGTTGCCCTTGAGATCGTATCAAGGTTAACTTGACGTATACGCGAATTCAATTGTTCTATGTCGGCAATCAAACGACTCGCCGGTGTTTGATGGACGTCTAACGGATGGGTTCGCGATATCTGTGATGGGGGCTGCGGTCCCGGATGCATACCAACTGGTACTACGGGGCTCGTGGCGGAATATCCGAATACCTCGCGACGTTGAGAGGCTAGAGAATGCCTCGCGATTCCACCATTCCATTTGACACCCGCACCATTAACCGCACCATTAACCGCACCATTAACCGCACCATTAACCGCACCATTAACCGCACCATTAACCGCACCGGTAACCGCAGACGGTATTCTCGGAGGCATTGCATAAGGGGGGGCGACACGGGGGTAAGCAGTATTAGGGGACGCGACTTGAGGTAATGTGGAGTAAATACCAAATGGATGTATGTTGGCTGCATGATATGCTTGTCCAGGGACAGATTCGTGCCGAGATTGTAAATATGTTGGATCTAGGTAATACGGGGTGGGGCTTAGATGACTCGGGGCCTGAATGGGTGGCGAGATCGAATACGATTGCGGGGTGTTGATTAAATGGTGACGAGGAGCAGATGTGGGCGGGGTTACGAATGCTGGGTTCGAGAAATGTTGTAGAGATTCATTTCTTACGGATGTATGGATCGCACGATTAAGTGAAACGTCGTCGTTTTCAGATATCTTATTCTGTTAATCAAAAGAAATTAATTAGTTATATATTTAAAGATTACATATTTATCATACAAACATAAATGCATTAATAAATGTAATAATTGAGTCAATAAGCAACGGTGTAATACAGACCTGGTGATTAAAATTCCTTTGAGCCGACTGGGCACTTTTAACAAGTTTCCGAAATATGTCATCCATAAGCACTTTACCTGTGATTCTATCATTGTTGTCATTTTCTCTATTCTGATTGGTCGATGAAATGTAGTCGTTATTGTTCATTGGAATGAGTATCAGTTGTCAGTAAAAGAATGTTAAAGGAATCGCATATCAAGTGCATAGATAATAATATCTAGATCCACTTTATATACTAGTGATACAAGCAAGTTAGTCAAATTCGTTTATAAGATAATAGTCTATAAGATGATGTAGTTGTATTTATCTAAATAATAAACCATATTAGGTTTGCTATTTTTTAAATATAAATATATTATTACAAATGTTAATGATGTTGATAATTTTTCATTTTATTAAATATTTAAAATTAATCAAAATAAAACAAATAATAGAAATACTAATTATTTTTAAATTTTAATATGAATTTATTTATAATATTTTATTTTTTATTACGATCTATTATTACTATCTAATAAGTTATTGTAACATGTACATTGTACATTGTACAAACAATCTTTATTTTTTATTGATTTCAAAATTTTAATAAGATTATATAAATACATATGAAATACATCTATTATTCTTGCTTTAGTTCTGATATTAATTTAGTATTATTAATAACAACTAATTTTAAAACGAGTTATTTAATAACCATTTAAAAACCATTTAATAACCATTTAATAACCATTAAATAACAATTTAATAACAATTTAATAACAATTAAATTAGAGAATAAGTATTGGCGATTTATAGTTCGGAAATTTGTAAATAATTTCATTGATGAATTGAAATTCCCGCATTTTTTACAGTCACCTGGTTTATTTATTTTAATCAGTATTATCTTTTCTAATTACTTATTATAATTACCTATTATAATTACCTATTCTAATTACTTATTCTAATTACTTATTATAATTACTTATTATAATTACTTATTCTAATTTATTATTCTAATTACTTATTCTAATTACTTATTCTAATTATTTATTCTAATTACTTATTCTAATTACTTATTCTAATTACTTATTCTAATTACTTATTCTAATTACTTATTCTAATTACTTATTCTAATTACTTATTCTAATTACTTATTCTAATTACTTATTCTAATTACTTATTCTAATTACTTATTCTAATTACTTATTCTAATTACTTATTCTAATTACTTATTCTAATTACTTATTCTAATTACTTATTCTAATTACTTATTCTAATTACTTATTCTAATTACTTATTCTAATTACTTATTCTAATTACTTATTCTAATTACTTATTCTAATTACTTATTCTAATTACTTATTCTAATTACTTATTCTAATTACTTATTCTAATTACTTATTCTAATTACTTATTCTAATTACTTATTCTAATTACTTATTCTAATTACTTATTCTAATTACTTATTCTAATTACTTATTCTAATTACTTATTCTAATTACTTATTCTAATTACTTATTCTAATTACTTATTCTAATTACTTATTCTAATTACTTATTCTAATTACTTATTCTAATTACTTATTCTAATTACTTATTCTAATTACTTATTCTAATTACTTATTCTAACTACTTATTCTAATTACTTATTCTAATTACTTATTCTAATTACTTATTCTAATTACTTATTCTAATTACTTATTCTAATTACTTATTCTAATTACTTATTCTAATTACTTATTATAATTACTTATTCTAATTACTTATTCTAATTACTTATTATAATTACTTATTCTAATTACTTATTCTAATTACTTATTCTAATTACCTATTTTAATTACCTATTCTAACTACTTATTCTAATTACTTATTATAATTACTTATTCTAATTTTCTTATTCTAATTACTTATTCTAATTACTTATTATAATTACTTATTCTAATTACTTATTCTAATTTCTTATTCTAATTACTTATTCTAATTACTTATTATAATTACTTATTCTAATTACTTATTATAATTACTTATTCTAATTACTTATTCTAATTACTTATTATAATTACTTATTCTAATTACTTATTCTAATTACTTATTATAATTACTTATTCTAATTACTTATTCTAATTACTTATTCTAATTACCTATTTTAATTACCTATTCTAATTACTTATTCTAATTACTTATTATAATTACTTATTCTAATTTCTTATTCTAATTACTTATTCTAATTACTTATTATAATTACTTATTCTAATTACTTATTCTAATTTCTTATTCTAATTACTTATTCTAATTACTTATTATAATTACTTATTCTAATTACTTATTCTAATTACTTATTCTAATTACTTATTCTAATTACTTATTCTAATTACTTATTCTAATTACTTATTCTAATTACTTATTATAATTACTTATTCTAATTTCTTATTCTAATTACTTATTCTAATTACTTATTCTAATTACCTATTCTAATTACTTATTCAAATTACTTATTATAATTACTTATTCTAATTTCTTATTCTAATTACTTATTCTAATTACTTATTATAATTACTTATTCTAATTACTTATTCTAATTTCTTATTCTAATTACTTATTCTAATTACTTATTATAATTACTTATTCTAATTACTTATTCTAATTACTTATTCTAATTACTTATTCTAATTACTTATTCTAATTACTTATTCTAATTACTTATTCTAATTACTTATTCTAATTACTTATTCTAATTACTTATTCTAATTACTTATTCTAATTACTTATTCTAATTACTTATTCTAATTACTTATTCTAATTACTTATTCTAATTACTTATTCTAATTACCTATTATAATTACTTATTATAATTACTTATTCTAATTTCTTATTCTAATTACTTATTCTAATTACTTATTATAATTACTTATTCTAATTACTTATTCTAATTTCTTATTCTAATTACTTATTCTAATTACTTATTATAATTACTTATTCTAATTACTTATTCTAATTACTTATTCTAATTATTTATTCTAATTACTTATTCTAATTACTTATTCTAATTACTTATTCTAATTACTTATTCTAATTACTTATTCTAATTACTTATTCTAATTACTTATTCTAATTACTTATTCTAATTACTTATTCTAATTACTTATTCTAATTACTTATTCTAATTACTTATTCTAATTACTTATTCTAATTACTTATTCTAATTACTTATTCTAATTACTTATTCTAATTACTTATTCTAATTACTTATTCTAATTACTTATTCTAATTACTTATTCTAATTACTTATTCTAATTACTTATTCTAATTACTTATTCTAATTACTTATTCTAATTACTTATTCTAATTACTTATTCTAATTACTTATTCTAATTACTTATTCTAATTACTTATTCTAATTACTTATTCTAATTACTTATTCTAATTACTTATTCTAATTACTTATTCTAATTACTTATTCTAATTACTTATTCTAATTATATATTCTAATTACTTATTCTAATTACTTATTCTAATTACTTATTCTAATTACTTATTCTAATTACTTATTCTAATTACTTATTCTAATTACTTATTCTAATTATATATTCTAATTACTTATTCTAATTACTTATTCTAATTTCTTATCAGAACTATTAATATTTGTATTTTCTTGTATGTTTCCTCTTTGTATAGAAAAATTATATCGTATGATAATTGTAATATTATATTTTACTAAAGTTATTTAAAAAATTATTTATTTAATATCCATAAATATATTCACAATATATACTATATAATTACAGATTTATTAATTTATAATTTACTATTATGAAATAAAAAAATTGTTAATTTACTTATTAATATTTAATCATTAATACTTTATTTAATTATTTAATTGTTAATACAGATTTATTTATAAATGTGATCTTTATAATTAAATTTCTATAAAATCGTTAGGCTTTATTCAAATGCGAGTATATTATAAATGTTCTAGTTATCTTAAATAAAAAATATGTATATATATATATATTTATTTAAACTATCATTCATTACTTAAATACCAAACTTCAAATTAAGTATAAGTAATCTGACAGAATTTAAAAGTGACACTAGTTATTTTATAATCTTTGAAATAAGTCCCATAGTCGGCGATATATTTATGGGATATCTGTAAAATCCATTTGTGAAACATAAACTCCCACATTCTCTTTTCAGTTGTTAGTTTGCTTTTTTTCTAATTAGATATCACTTCAATTAATTGTATTCACATAAATATTGATCATGCTAACAACTGCAAATAGTTATATAATAAATAGTTATATAACAAATAGTTATATAACAAATGGTTATATAACAAATAGTTATATAACAAATAGTTATATAACAAATAGTTATATAACAAATAGTTATATAACAAATAGTTATATAACAAATAGTTATATAACAAATAGTTATATAACAAATAGTTATATAACAAATAGTTATATAACAAATAGTTATATCGTGCAGTTTCCTATAATTAAACTTTACAGGTTATAAATTATATTATATAATGATTATAATATAATTTTTAACTAATATTATAAAAATCCGGGATATAAACATATTGTCCAATTTAGTTAAAAGGGTCGAATATTCTCTAGATGCGTTGGTTATTTCCATAGATCCTTCTAGATCATTCTATTTGTATATCACAACCTATTTAAATTTACAATTATCAATATACATGAACATATATACTGTATTATAACAACTCAAAATATATATAATCATTAAATAAGTTCGACGATCGTCAATATATTTATCAGACAAATTTAAAATCTATAAAGTATATTATGTTGACGAACGTAAACTACCATTTTTGTCACCCAAACAATTAATATATTATCAATATCAATATCTATATCACATTTATATTTATATAGATTATTATTCTTCCGTCAAAAACATTCACGGACAAGTTATAACGTATCATATATGATCAAATATATTTATATTATTTATTAATTTAATAATATATAAATATATATATGTGATAATATATCTATATATTAATAATATATTAATATAACATTTAGCTAACATTAAAATCTATATTTATTTCATATTGAATATAACGAATGTAAAGAATGTAAAGAATGTAAAGAATGTAAAGAATGTAAAGAATGTAAAGAATGTAAATAATGTAAAGAATGTAAAGAATGTAAAGAATGTAAAGA